>OZ007508.1:16354051-16522561 GCA_963931865.1 Axinella damicornis
AGGCCTAGATGGTTGCCGCTTAAACTGGTGATCATGTAAAACTTGTACCTGCTCTGCCTGTCTGTCACAGCGCGCTGAATAGCTGCATCATCATTCACTGGTATGTATCTAGCTGCCGCCATAGTTGGATTATTAATTTTGCTAATAATTTTATTCATGATTCGCACCTACTCGAGATTTCCCTCATCAACGTGATGATTGCACGCGGCCCGCATCTTACTTCCGTCCGCGTTCTGTTCTGCGTTCCGGCTTTTCACAGGTACCCCCAAGAATAGAACATTTGGTCCACCTGAAGCCATATGGCGGTAAATATATGTAGCTAGCAATTCGGCTGTGCATAGTAGAGCATATAGTCCACCGTGGCTGATGTGGACATCATCCACCTCCAGGCTTGGGTATCATATCCACACAAAGTTCAAAGTAATCGTTGTCTGTGGTTGGTAACTGTTCAGAGTAGACCGACTTTTACAAAGTCATTTTAGTTTGTTTGGAGGCCCGAACTGCATGTAGTATATTATAGAGCATATGTGTTATGTTCTGAAACATATTAGCCTCATTCCGAAACATATTATATAGCCTCATTCCCAGGTGCTCGGAAGGGGAAGGAGCACCTGGTATCCACTGTTTGAGCATGCACGACTCGGGCTCCCCAGGTTTTCTGGGAGACTAGAAATGAGTGACTGTGAGTGTGCATTCCGTTTTGTTGGAGTGTGGTATTGCAGACGTATAATACACTAGCTCAGAATTTGGCCCACATTGTCTGCAATTGCTTGCCTTGCTTTCTGCTTGGTAGAACCGATGGAAGCAGAGGAGCTAGGAGAAAGGAAAAAAATCTCGTTTGAGTGGCGAATCAATTTTTAGTTGGGTGGGTACAAATTACATTCCTAGTATGGGAAGATGTGTAATGTACAATGTATTACACATTTGTGTGTGCATGGCCAACACTCTTTGGAGTGCTGTGCTCGCCTGACCAGGGAAACAGTCAGGTGTGTGTACTCTGGAACAAGTCGTGTTTCCATGACAACCTACCAACGGTGTGAAACACATCTTGCGTAGTGCAGGACCAACACTTATTAACATGTGTGTACATACGCAAAGCGGGGTTAAGCCATCAGTTTGTCCGTCATCCTGTCTGTTTGGTGTGAAAAAAAAATCTCATGCTGTACATGGTTAAACGATGGCTTAATCCGACAATAACATTGCAATCTTGGGGGGGGGGGGGGGGGGGGGGGGGGGGGGGGGAATGTTTCAGCAATCCAGCGAGTCCACATTTCTAATCTGTACATGTATCTGAACAAGTGTTCTTCTCCCTCTTCTGGTCCATAGTTTGGCATCACAAATACCTGAGCCGTCTGTCATCCAACATCCCTGAGTCGTGGTGAGTGGAACCTCTAGTGTTTGACACTGCTTTTTTGTCTACCCGGCTCCAACCAAGGGCTGTTCAAAGCTGAGCCCAGACACGGCCATGCTGTTTGTACCCTTCGGGTGCACCCCACCCACCTCCCCCCCCTGACCTAATACAAGTACTGCAAGACAATCACAATAAATAGTTTCCCCCAAAACGGCCGGACGGGGGGGGGGGGGGGGGGGGGGGGGGGGGGGGGGGGGGGGTACAAATTGACCAGATCAAAGAACTTAATGCATTCCAATCACCACATCAAAGGATAATAGGCCAGGAAATGGGGGGGGGGGGGGGGGGGGGGGCACCCCTCTGCCCCCTTTGGGGGCACTGTTATACTTGGCAGACCAGTCTGCTTGTGACCTTACCGTCCTCTCCCCACAGTATGCTGATTGTTGTGGGAGTACATGTCGGTGGGATTATTCTGTAAGTTCACTGGTGCTAGAGCTGATTGCCTGGTTGGTTGTTCACTGTAGCCGTTACATGTACACGTGGCAGTTCCTAACCCTGACAAACTGTTGCAGCGAGATGGACCCCCTAGTACACTACTACCCCTTCTTCATACTAGTTATCCCCCATATGCCCATCCTGTGGTGTAAATTTGATCCCCCCCCCCCATCCGTGGGTATAATTTGGTCCCCTAGTCAGGGGTGTATTTTGGGATACCAGTACTTGGAATTCTCTCTGCTCAACTTTGTAGTGCCGGCTTCTACATAAACATCTGCAATAGGAATTTGGACCCTCCATTTCGCTTCACCCCGAATCTCTTCTTCCTATTCCTGCTTCCGCCGTGAGTTCTAAGATGTGATGTAATGCTGCATCCCCCCCCCCCCCCCCACGCACACACACACCTTGGCATTTCATATTACTTATTATAAGTCCTGTGAAAATAAATATATATAGGCAATGGCACAAACTAGCTGTTCTATTTCCTGCATCTATAGTGTTTTGGTTAGCAATTTTTGACCCTTAGAATCATCTCAGAGGATCAAAGTTTAGCACCCTCAGACCCGTGTAACCCCTGTAAGGTGTAGTAGCACATGCCGTTTGTAACCCCTGAAATTATACACTGTAAAATGTGGTTGGTAGGTGACTTTCTCAAGATCTCTCTTGTGCTGTACCAACAGGATTGTGTTGGAGTCTGGGTACTTCCTCGAAACCAGAGCATTTTTCGAAAACTTGTCGACGATTCTTGTTCACGCTGTGATCGTAAGTTGAACAAGTGCATGTATATAGTCCACAGTAATTGCTGTATACATAGATAGTGTGCATTACCTTATTGTGTGTTTTCTATTTCAAGTACTTTAATCGTTTGTATTTCCGTTCCCCCAGGGTACTATGTGGAATGCATTTGCTCTAGGTGAGCTATTTATATGTTGTGAACTGATTTGAAACTTGATAAATTGGCTACCAGTTTATATACCGGTGATCCTGGCCTGTAAACTAGTTTGGCCGGCTTTGTACATACGCAGTGAAGTTGTCCGGTTTATAATACAAGGCTGGATAGTTTTACCTAATTATAGTGGTTTTACAAGCAGGACAAGCGATCTAATATATTGCTGACTGAACAGGTGGCAAGTAAGATGAACAGTGTTCAAGTAGGACAAACAGCTTACAAGCTAACCGAACGGCTTACAACCAGGACGAATGGCCGTACAAGCAGGCTGAATGGCTTTCAATGCTAATGGCAAGAAAGGCGATGTCCAGCATGATTCTTGAGTTGGATGGTTTAGGGTTGAAATTGGGCTGTAGCGTACACACACATGCAAATGTTAGTGTAATACTTCCTAGTGTAATGCAACTTCTGTGTATTGCTGAAAGTTCCAGCAATTCTACTCCAGTGTACAAAGATTATTAATCTTTCTATTTCACTAGGGTTTACCCTATATGGGCTGTTCCAGGCTGGTACTCTGCTGGTCGGGCTGGACGTTCAGTTCACTATTCCATCTGCTCTGCTGTTCGGGACGATCTGTTCGGCTGTCGACCCAGTAGCTGTGAGTCTGCACTATCACCCATACACAATGTCACTGTGTCACTATCACAGCAAATTAATATTGCTGGGATTGGTGAAGGTCCTAAGCAGAGTCTAAGTTGCTGTTGCTGGTAGAGTTGAGGCATCGTCTTGGCAACCAGACAAGGACCTTCACCATCATTTCAATGATGTGTTACAAAGAGTGCTTGTATTATTACGTTGCCCTTTGTTCGCCAGGTTCTAGCTGTCTTTGATGAAATCCATGTCAACAAATTGTTGCATATTCTGGTGTTTGGAGAATCATTGCTGAATGGTGAGGACGTGTGTATATGTGGACTGTTGCAGTTAGCAATGAAGAGCTTGCATGTTGTACAATTGTGCATCCTGAAAGTCCCTGAATGAGTCCTCGTTCCTCAAAAAGCAACTTATTGGATACTTGCTGTAACACACTTGCTATCCGTGAGTGCCAGCTCACAACCTTGCACACGCTTGTTTGTACGCTCACTCATGGGATAGCATGTTTGCACACAGATGCACACGCTCCTGCTCCTGTGCACGCGCTCATACTCCATGTTGGTACACACGTGACGTTTGCACAAGACACACACGCTCGTGCTCATGCACACGCGCTCGTGCTCATGCACACACGCTCGTACTCCCGCGCACGCAATAAGCATTGTGCATCCGTGCTGGTGCATGCACAACGTGCTCTCGCAAGCACTTAATATGCAGGTACGTACTCACGAGACACTTCAAACATTCATTCAAGGACTTTTGGGACGTACGTAGTGTAGGTAGCAATAATTGTTTGATCCTGTGATGTTTCCTCTGGTGCAAGGTGTATAATCTGTAAGCTATGCGTACTCTGATTGCCCAGTAAAAACCTCTTTTGTTGCTTCGTATTCAGATGCTGTGACTATTGTGCTGTTCCAAGTGCTGGGAGCGTTTGCCAATAGGCCACTAGACGCTGTCGTGAATGGAGCTGACCCGACAATTGGAGTGAATGATGTAAGTCTTACCTTTAGTTGTGTATGTTGTGTGTGTTTGGGGTGGAGGGGGGGAGGGGGGAGGGGGAGGGGGAGGGGGAGGGGAGGATTCAATGGAATGGAGTGTGTGTGCATGGTGACTTCTTACGTGGTGCTACCATTTTTAGGGGGGAGGGGAGGGGGGGAGGATTCAATCGAATGGAGTGTGTGTGCATGGTGACTTCTTGCGTGGTGCTGCTACTTTTAGTTCAGTATGTATGCCTGTTTTCTCCTTCCCTGTGTGTGTGTAGGTCTTCCTTGGCATTGGTCAGTTTGTAGTGGTGGTCATTGCCAGTGTCATCATCGGTGTCTTGGTGGGTATGGTAGCGGCCCTGTTCACCCGGTTTTCAGAGCACGTCCACGGTGAGTACAGATACAAAAGTAAGCACTTGAATTAGCCTAAACTGGGCAAAAGCACAAAGGTTTCTCACACACAAAATAGTGTAGCATTGCAGAGGATACGTTACTTCTAAGGTAAGTCAAACATGCTATGGTATAGAATTTCAATACCTGATAAAGGTATCGGGACTGATACCGGTATCGGTGGAACGCATGAAGAAAGATGTTGGGGTCAACCAGTGTGATGTGTTGGCTTCGCCAAGATCCATCGTAACAGCTACATGTTACAGGGTGTAATTGCCTGGTGACAGAATGGAGCTTGTTGTGTCTGTTGCTTATAATATAGTGTACTGTATTTTGAATCTGTTTCGATTGTGACCCCTGTCGATCTGTTTCGATTATGTCCCGTGTAGTTCTGGAGCCGATCATCATCCTGGCCATGGGCTACCTCTCCTACATTTTGGCAGACATGTTTGACTTCTCAGGAATTGTGAGGTACATCAAGTTGGTCGCTTACCTCGTAAGACCTCATAAGCTATTCTCATATAGCTGAATGGTATGTGGGTGCTTGCAGTAACTGCTTGTGGGTGTGGTGTGGGAGGAGCTTGATCTGTACGCCCGCTGTAATTAGTAGCAACTGTCTAGATCACATTTGTAGCGGAGGACATAGTTGGCGAGGGGATGCTTGTGTGGGAAAGTTTTGCTCGAAGGACCATGTGAACCGAATTACTTTCGTTTGACCGTCACTTGTGACTGAGTGTATGTACGAAATTAATATAGCTTCGCTCATTTAGCTCCTGCCCCCTTATTGCATCAATGTGAGTCCAGCGCCGGTAAGCTCTCAGATGCCCTCCCGAGTTCTTGCCTCTCTCACTGCGCCTGTACGAGTGCATGCACTACTCTGGCGCACCAACAGCCTTGTGTATAGCATCTCTGTTGAACAGCATTAGAACTGGGTCCAGACGTACTTCTCTAAAAGGAGATGCCGCACGGTTTACGTGGCCCTCGAGAACACGGTCAAGAAGTACACTGTACGAAGGCCGCATGTGTCAATAGTGTAGTGCCGCGCCCAACTTCTTTTTTGTCACTGACAGACAGACACACTGACACTCACATGCAGAAATCTTAATGTATTAGTGTCACTGTGTGGTTTACTCATTAGAATTTCATTTTCTTTGCCTCTGCAGTTTAATAGGCTGTGCCATAGTGATGAAGCATTATGCTGAGGTAAACATCTCGAGAAAGTCACAGACAACAATCAAATATTCCTTGAAGGTACTCAGGTGAGCTATGCATATTAGTTAGCAGTTTTACGTACTTCAGAGGGTTCATAAAAATGGGCAGATCTGTGACATGCTCTGACTATGTGTACATGTACTTCACACACATATGCAGTTCTGTGAGTGAGGCGGTCATTTTCTTGTTCCTGGGGATCTCCCTCTATGATGTTGCTGTGCAGAATTGGGACACTGGTCTTGTGCTCTGGACGCTTGTCTTCGCGCTAATCTTCAGACCGATTGGTAAGACCGACTCTCTACACGTGGTTACTGCATGAAGCCATATGAGGTGAAAGTGCCAACATCTGGTTTAATGTCCATAATGCGCATAGTCTGCCGCTATATTTTCTTCTCAGAAAATATACACCTGAAATAGTGTACCGCAAGTCTCGTGCAATATGGCACTCCGGGAGAGGTCTTGAAGCAAAGATAGCACTGAGCTTCGCCTCATGCTGCATACGCCTCTTGACCCACCCCCCACCCCTCATGCAATGAAGTACTCTCTGTAAAGTAGTATGTGTACTACTTACGTGATCAGAAAGGTTGTCCTGCAGCTGGGGTATAGTATCCTGCAACAGGAGTATAGTATCCTGCGGCAGGAGTGTGGTATCCTGTGACAGGAGTATAGTATCCTGCAACAGGAGTATAGTATCCTGCAACAGGAGTATAGTATCCTGCAACAGGAGTATAGTATCCTGCAACAGGAGTATAGTATCCTGCAACAGGAGTATAGTATCCTGCAACAAGAGTATAGTGTCCTGCAACAGGAGTATAGTATCCTGGGCATATCGTGATACCTAATCGGTATCTTGATACCAACTCGTACTTTCTTAAGTAGGGTTGCGAGAATGAAAACACCATGGGACGATTATCATCCAAAATATTATGACGATTATCACTACCTCGAAAGGGCCCCCCATAGAGCTCGGTCCAGGCAAACATAAGACATATTGCTGTTCTGTGCAATTTAAGAATTTGCGCAATCTCGAGATTGCACAGCGCATTCTCGGAATCCCGAAATTGTGTGCCAATCTCGAGATTGCACAAACAATCCTGAGATTGTGCAATACGTTTGCGCAATACGTTTGCGCAATCTCAACGTACGTATTGCGCAATCTTCGAACGGAAACCATTTTACCATTTTACAAGCGGTCTCCTGCTGCAGAGGTGACATAATGTGATCTGCTACTTGTCGTCTATCGATCAGCAGCGGGAGGTTTTTGAGAGATTTTGTTTGGAGCGATTCGGGGAGAATGGCTGCCAAACCAGCAAGACCATAGCACGTGAGAAGGGCCAGAAGATTATCCACAGACTACGGAACGACCCCATAGCAGTTACCTATGGTTCCTGATTCAAGTTTTGGGTGAAACAGCTACAGCGGGGGTTTAGTCAGGAATTTCAAGATTGCGCAATCTTGTCACTGCGCAATCTCAAGATTGTGCAGTGTTGCTGCGCAATCTCAAGATTGGCACGCAATTTCGGGATTCCGAGAATGCGCAGCGCAATCTTGAGATTGCACAATTTCCTAAATTGCGCGGAACATTGCCATGGTCCAGGCCTGCAGTTGGTCGATGCCACCACCTCCATTCGGAACTGGAGATCGTATTCCAGCCAAGTGAACTGGCTGGACGCTTTCTCCTGGAGGCGGTGCACGGTGTGCAGGTGAGCCACCATGCAGGGGACCATCTCTGGAGACTTCTTAGATAGAACGGCCATGTAGAGCGAGAAGCAGCGTGACTACGTTAGGATGTCTGTCACCCGCTTTTGCGACTTCTGCTGCTGTTGCGCCTGGAATTGGCTGAAGCCCCCGACCAGACTCTCCTGGAGAGAGGTTGACGGTCTCCCTTGCTCTGCTAGTCGCAGAGAGCGAGGAGTGGGTAGGAACTCCTCCATGTCAACGTACTCGAGGTTCCACACCTTCTCCACCAGTTTCATGGGCAGTGTCGGCAAACCCTTGGCCACTAGGTAATCTGTATGCTCCATCGACCCCGGAAGAGGTGCCAGAAGGGGAATAATGGAAGCAAAGGGGTTTGACCCCTCAGCTCCTGTCTCCGGCGGATGCCGAGGTGTTTCCTCCACTGTGGCCAACCCCAAGCCTCCTATCATCGTTGGTGATTACAACAAGCCAAGCTTGCCGGACATACCTATGGGTGGGAGACCTGGGCAACCGCTGTTGCCCCCCCCCCCCCCCCCCCCCCCCCCCCTTCCACAGTCTAACCCTATCCCACCTCACCCGACCCATCTTTCCTACCTATGTGCCACATAAGTTAGGCTCAGCTGGTATTGGCTGGCATTAGGAGTGGCGAGACTCAGGTAACTATGTCACAGGGAACTGAGAGCTTTATATCGATCGAAGGGTGCTTATCGAGGCGAACTGAGGATCGCGCCCCCTCAGCAAACCGCTTGACTATTTTTTTAAAGCAACTACATACCATATGCCGCCTGCGCCCCTCG
The DNA here is from genome assembly GCA_963931865.1 of Axinella damicornis. Taxonomy (NCBI): domain Eukaryota; kingdom Metazoa; phylum Porifera; class Demospongiae; order Axinellida; family Axinellidae; genus Axinella; species Axinella damicornis. Next base: position 16,362,518 of record OZ007508.1, read on the forward strand.
TTCCCACTCACCGTGCTCTGTCCCGCTGCTCTCTCTCTGGCTGCCTCCGGTCCAGCGGAGCCACCGAGCTGTACCACTAGACGCTGGCCTACTCCCCCGCTCTGAGAGGGCCCTGTTGAGTAGCCGCTACACTACCCCCCACCCCCCGATCGCTGCCAGCTCCACCTCCGGGAACTCCATCCCCGACCTCGTCGCCCCTGTCTCCTCATCACACACATGAACGGACCCGATTGAGACAACTGGCTTCTGGTAGATGTCAGCTATACAGAACACAACTGGCTTCAAACAGAATGCATCTGGCCTCTGGTAGATGCTAGCTAACTCTGCACAGCGACCTCGTGGCCTAGCGTAACCTCGCGCATGCACTATACTGCTTGACTCTGCCTAGCGCCTGCACACCACTAACAACAACACTACACGTTAACCAGTTAAACCTTATGTACTGAAAGGCAAGTACGTACGTATGTATCTACATCAGCAGTTATTGCCAGTCACTGTAAACCTTGTTAGGCATTGCCCAGCCCTAATATTAGACTGAAGGCTGACTGCTTGTTTGCCAGCACAGTCCGGCAATCAGTTAATCTCACTTTCTATCTCATCTTGTAAACCGTTTTTTCTGAAAGGACCACTAAACAGGGGTCTTTCTTCCAAAACCCTGCTTTGGCAACTGAGAGAGTAGCACCTGATGTGGATTCTCTTCAATGTAATATGTTATATGTATGCATGTGAATTTTTTGGAAGAGGAAAGAGTTGGTGCAGTTGGCTGCACGCTTCTGGTGGCCCTGTTTGTTCAGTCTCATTTCCGGTCTTGGTTTGGTCTCATTGTCAACTTTGCCACATCTGCACTGTAGGGAGAGAGTACAGTGATCAACTTATCCAGAGATATTTTATTTTGTTTGGAAGTCCTTTAATTATTGAAATATATTCAACATCACAGCACCAGGTGAACCAGGAGCTCCAGTCAGCATTGGTACTCCACAGCAGCCAAACAAAAGTGATGGTACTGTAGGATATTTGGAATCAGCTTGCAAAACTGCTGAAGAAATGTTGTCCACTCGTGGAATTGTACCTGCTTTTTTCCATCAAGAGTTCTGATCACTTGGGATTTATTGCATCCAGTAACTCGATTCCTTTATTACTCGAATGGTAATTCCTCCTGTAGGCATTCCATGGCAGTAGGAGTGTGTGAGATATCGGTAGTCTTCATTTTTGTCAACAGGTTAATTGCCCTTTCGGAAGGGTTAAGTAGCCCTCAAACTGGGGAGGCACTAGCTAGAGCACACAAGAATGTAGACCACTGTGCAGGACACTTGTACAGATCACATCAATCCAAAGAAGTGATCAGGTGCAAATTTGTGTGACCGACCAGCATGAACGACAGTTCTGCTGCCCTGTGTCTCCCTGTCATGACTCTCCACTGCTGTTTCATTGCAATACGCGCGAGACATTTTGTGACGTCACGCGCGCACGGAATTTTTGCGTAACAACGTATTCTAGCGTTAGCAACGCGGGTTATAGGTCCACTTATACATTCCTTTTGGCCAATTAGCAGCTATTATAGCATAATATCCACGTGACATGGAAGTTGCCAATGCAGCATATCCGGCGAGATTCCGTTCACTGGTTTTGGGCTTACGGAGCCACGTGCTCGGGAAAGGAAGCGTCTATTCTGGCTAGCCGTCAAATTCGCTGCTGTTTTCGAAGCGCTCTCAAGAAACTTCAGAGGCAGTACTACGAAGTAGTCGTGGAAAGAAGTGTCAACTTATTTTTCTACGCGGAGAACTGACGGGTTGAAAACGGCAACTATTTTGAACAAGATATTTACAAGGTATGGCGGCTTGATTTGGTAGCTTACTATTGATTTGGCATGCTATCCGGTAACTAGTGCTAGTTGTTTGGATGTCAGTTGTTATTTACGAAGCTTTATGATGTGTGTGGTCAATGTGATAGATAGCTACATGAAGTGAGACTGGGTAGCTGGTGCCATGTGACCAGACTACTCCTCCCTTACTCCTCCCTTGGCCTCTTCCTCGTCCCAGGTTGTAACACCAGGTTTTGTGGGGAGATTTGCAGGTGGTGCTGCTCTACTACACTCTTAAGTCGATCGACTCTGTTGTGGATTATGTTGCGGTAGGAGAGTTCTATTTTGTTGAAGGTGGCATGAATGCTCTCCGCGCCCTGCTCTCCCATCATTCCGGGTGTTGTCCCCCATTTTCGGATCCATGGTATGGTGTGCTCCTCCAGAAAGTGCATCTTGGGCAGAATGGATGCATGAGGAAACTCGCGCCGGTAGAATACCATGAATGCTTTGATGTTCTTTTCTGGAAAAAAGGTATAATATTTATAAGTTTTAAGTTGAACCTCAAACTGTTGACACTTACCAAGCTGGTCGATCTCACAGGGTGAGAGTGTGGAGCTGTTGTACAGAGTGTGGCAGCCTGAAAATAGTGAGAAGAGTTCCTTGAAGGTCAGGTAGATCACCTCAGCCTGGTCACGAACTTCCTGAGATGTTAGTTGCTGTGCTGTCTCTACCACAGAGTAGCACATACTATCCAAGTTCGCTGGCTGGAAAGAAGAAGAAAGCTAAAGTAAGTGAGGCAGTACAGGGTGTAAGTGATTGTGCTTAACCTGTAGGCACTTGTGAACGTGGTTCCCCACGAACGTGCCACCGTAGTAAGCCTGCCTCGCCACTTTGAATTCTTGTAGGGCAGAATCCAGTGCTTTGCTAAAGGGGCCATCCTGTAATTTGAAGCCCTTGCTTATCTTCGCCTCCATCTCCTTCACTTGTTTCTCCTATAGATAGCAGACATTAACGATGATTGTACATGTACTCCACAGTATAAGTATATTGTGAATATTAGCTTATTCTGTCCAGTGCAGTTGTCAGCATGCAACTGGACTTCGCCTTCTCCACAGCCATACTTATCCATAAATGAGACTTACCGTACGATTGGCCCCCTTTCCAGGATTTTCAGCTTCATCAATTAGGTAGTTGACTTGCTCTGACTTTCCTTCACACACAACACCAACGGTCCCACTCTTGTAGTGTATGCTGGGCCAGTCTGTTGAGAATTGAAGGGAAAGTGAACTTGCTGTGCAAAGTCTAACGAACGAGTAGTGCATCTTGCTTCTCAACATGTGCAGACCAATTGTTTTTTCTGCTTCCTTGCACTCTTCACAGTAGTAGTGCCTTGCGGTCTTGGCTAGTTTGCCTTGCAGTCTTGGCTAGTTTGCCTTGCAGTCTTGGCTAGTTTGTCAATTTCTGTTCCCTGTTGTTGCTGGGCTCGAAACTGCTCCCACAGGTAATTCTAAGCGTATAGCTTTATCAAGTTCTGTAGTTATACATGTGATGAGAGGAATGCCTTGCAGGGATGGTTCACAAACTGTGGACAAAGTCGCGTCCCGGGGCAGTGGTGCAGGAAGGCAGAAAATATTGCCGACGCTTGGCCTGTTTGTGGCCTGTTGTGTTGTTGGGTAAGTATTGAATGTGGAAATGTGGGCCTTGGTGGGTCAAGGAAGTCAATGGTGATCTGTGAGTGTTGAAAAGTGAAGTATTGAATGTGGAAATGTGGGCCTTGGTGGGTCAAGGAAGTCAATGGTGATCTGTGAGTGTTGAAAAGTGAAGTATTGAATGTGGAAATGTGGGCCTTGGTGGGTCAAGGAAGTCAATCGTAATCTGTGAGTGTTGAAAAGAATGTGGAAACGTGGGCCTTGGTGGGTCCAGGAAGTCAATGGTAATCTGTGAGTGTTGAAAAGTGAAGTATTGAATGTGGAAACGTGGGCCTTGGTGGGTCAAGGAAATCAGTGGTAATCTGTGAGTGTTGAAAAGTGAAGTATTGAATGTGGAAACGTGGGCCTTGGTGGGTCAAGGAAGTCAATGGTAATCTGTGAGTGTTGAAAAGAATGTGGAAACGTGGGCCTTGGTGGGTCCAGGAAGTCAATGGTAATCTGTGAGTGTTGAAAAGTGAAGTATTGAATGTGGAAACGTGGGCCTTGGTGGGTCAAGGAAATCAGTGGTAATCTATGAGTGTAACCGGAGAAAGAATGTCAAATGTTATCACCTGGTGGCAAGAGGAGGATGTCTTTGTTTTTGTTACCCTGCACGCACATGCACGAAGCAGGGTTAAGCAATCGGTTTTTTCCGTCTATCCTTCTGTTGTCTGTCATCTGTCTGTCCAGTGAATAAAAAAAAGAAAATGCACTATCTATATAATTATAGGCTTAAACGATTGCTAAACCCGACAATAATATTCCAATCCAAATTTATCAGGATTGAAGGGATGAATACCAGTTTTGGCAAAGCCGGATATCAGGTTTTTGGTTGAATGGCTTTATAATCAGCGTCTGTCTACCTGATAGCGACCAAAGTGCTTAATTCCATTCTGTACAGCTCCGGCTTTTTCTTGTTATACTATTGTGGAGTCCGCCATTTTAATATGGTCAGCAACTAAAAATACGGGCGTACACGGGCTCTGGCGTGTGTTCATGCTGAATCCATGTCAGTGCAGTACAGTATGGATCTTAGACTAGATGACGTGCAGAGTAAGTAAAAATTTATGAATGCACTCTAGTTTTTACTTTTGTTACCCATGAGGGGTTTACCATCTGTGGCAGTCCCGGGTAGAAAACGAACATTATTCTGTCTCCATCAAAATTGAGTTTATTGCACCGATCGAAAGGAATAGGCATCCTGCGTACTGTGTGCGAATGTGAGCGGTATCCATTGATACCACTGATACCACATGATGCTAATATGCGCGCTAACGTGATCGACTTCTCGGTCGGCTGTGTTATCTCCTTCCATCGTTGTTACCATTTCTCCCTGCTGGCATTGTGGTACTCTTGGGATTTTTGCTACCTCCTTGCTCTTTCATTTCTTCCTCTAAGTGTTGTTGTGTTTCCTCCAGGGCCAGCAGCTCAATCTCAGTGGCATTTCCTGACTGATGACTGAGATTCATGATGGCCTGATTCCGAGATAATTGCTCCTTGAGGTGCTTGCGTGAGTCGCAATAACCGGTCATACTTGGATGCAGAGCCACCTTCGGTCGGTGCTTTTGAATCCAGTCACTCGCAGCAGTAGAACCATGCATGCTCCTTGCTCGTTCCCTCTGTACTCGGTTGCTATCCTCGTGAACTTTGGCTGAAAGAACAACCTGGCTCTATAGCTTCCTGCTTGGTGAACATTCGGCTGTGAGTTAGCATCAACGAACTCCAAGAATCAGCCATGACATGCTGTTTGGAATGGTTGGAGACCTGGAGACCCTGCTAGCCAACCCAGATGGACACTATATACTTTTGCAAACTGATGTTAAAATGATTTGTCTCTGCAATTTGGTTCACTCCATTGTATTAAAGTCAATGATGTAGACATGATTGACTTGTTGTCTCCATACATGTATATCCATTTCATAAGATTGGTTTGTTTGTTGAGACCGATGCAACATGATTATTGCTTGTATACCTGGTGTAGAAAGTTTCTCAGATGGTCATGTTATCCTTTCCTGCTGATGCCCCTTGTGACAGATCTGTCTTCCAGCCTAGCATCTAGCATACCAATGATTGCGGCAATTCTGTGGTATAGTATTCTAAAGACTAGTGCAATAATATATTATATATTATGTTAAAATTTCATTAGTGTGAACACTATTCTTGCAAGCTGATGTAGAAATGATTGTCTCTGGACTTGCACCAGCCAAGTTCACTCCGTTGAATTGAAGTAGATGTGATTGACTCGTTGTCTCATAGAAGTCAGTCACCGACCGATGAATTCGGCTGTGCTTTCTTGGTAGCTCTGCCAATTGACTACGGTTGACCTGATCACAATGTTCTTCTGGAAAGCCATGTTGACCACGCTGATCTTCCCGTTGATGGTGTCTCCGTGATTGTGGCAACAGTATCGAAAGGAGACCTTAATTCTTCTGCATAACCAGCAACCCAGGTCGTCCTCCACGACATTCCCTCCTGTTGTTGCTCACCGTAATGGCTAGTCCACTGTAGAAGTGTACATAGAGGAGGCAACGGGAGTTGCTCCTTATACAAACCAGCTCGTCACAGTGCCAGGTGGAAGTGCAGGCTGTGTGTGTGTGTGTGTGTGTGTGGGGGGGGGGGGGGGGGGGGGGAGAGAGATGGTAGAGGGCAATTTCTCCTAGCCTCATTCCCAGGCTCCTCCCTGCGCACTTGGCAATGAAAAATCACCGCCTGGGAACGAGGCTGTGTTTCACCCCAGCTCCAACAATTATTGTTGTCAACATCAAACTTGTGTATGGTGGATGACTAAAGTCAGATAGGCCAGATTAGATTTGGGTACTAGTCAATGGCAAATGAAGGGGAGGGGGGGGGGGGGGGGGTATCCTGGCCTCCATTCTGCCGCCGTGTGTGGTATGTGTGTGTATGTGGTGCACCTGTGCATGAAGGGAGGGTAGTCCATGTTCCATTAATAGCGTAGGTAGCTAGCTTCCTGTGGGCCAGTGTGGTTGTACCACTTGCCGCACTTGAAATTTACAGAGTTGTCCAGAGAGATGCACTGGGGCTCTAGGTTACCATTGATCCTCCAGAGTACCATTGATCCATGAATCAGTTGTAGTGCTGATGTTAGTTTTGCACAGATAATTGTGAGTGGAAGGTGGGGGGGGGGAGGAAAGAGGAGAGGGGGAGGAGGAGGGGAGAGGGGGAGGATTATTTACGACTCTTGGGGGTGCAGTTTGATTTTTGGAGGGCCTACGTAGCTCTAAAAGACGAGCCTTGGTTTTGGTAAGGCGGAAGAGGCTGTTGTTGGAGCCGAAGTCGTTTTGTCGAAGTTGTTCTTTCTGTTCCTTCAATTCCACTTCCCTTTTTGCTAATTTTCTCTTCATCTTTAATTTTTTGCTCTCCTTCTTTACTTTCTTTACTTTCTTTGTTCAAACTGTGCCCACTCAACAGCGTCAACTGCATCAAAATGCTCAGGACTGCTGCTTGAACTCTAGTGTCAACAACGAAGATCGGAGACAACGTAACTTCGGACTTAAAACTAGCTTCTGCCAAGTGTGGGCAAACAGTGTTGCGTTTACATCTCCACTACTGTTTGCAAAGTAGGCTTACATCATAACTCTTCACAGTATTGCGCTTACGTCTGATCGTCATAATGATTTCTTTACTTACATTTTCACACTTCACACTGCAAGACTTGCGTCGTACAACGCAAGATTTAGATCACACAACGCAAAACTTACGTTGTACAATGTAAGGCCTATGTCATAAATCTGGCTGCTGCATCATCTTCTTGTCGCTCCCACTAATCCAGCTTCCTCTTCAATGTGTACAACATGCATGCGTTATGGGTGTGTACAAACACAGCTGCCTCTGACTGCTGCACTGATCCCAGTATTTATTGCACTGATCTCAAGTCTCCCAGAAATCTAAGCGCTTTATTTTAGAAGTTGATTGATACCGCTTGCTTACTTGAGATGGCTACTTCAAAAACACAAGGCTGACATGGACTTTTCTGAAATTGAATCTATCTGTGATAATGCAGTTGACCATAATACGTACGTATGGCTGCATATGCCGGTGCGCATGCACGCATGGACTATCCACATGCGTACTCCGGCTGCGCATGCACTCTACCAACCGAGTTCTATTTGTAGTGGATGATAATTAATTAAGCCACTAGAAACAAAAAAAATTCTTACAAACGATTTAGTGATGGCCACCCCGATCGACTCCTGAAAAGCTGACAAACAAGGAATGCCATTAACCAGCCTCAGTCCCATCCCATTTAAAAATGTAGTATTTAGGGATGGAATGGGACTGAGGCTGGTTAATGGCATTCCTTGTTTGTCTGCTTTTTCGGGAGTCGATCGGGGTGGCCATCACTAAATCGTTTGTAATTTTTGTAAGAAATTTTTTTGTTTCTAGTTTGTGAGGTTTTTTGAGCGCATGGAATGCGTAAGTTTCTAACGATAGGGGTAATGTATCAGAGATGGATGTATAACCAATATGTTTGATTGAACAATCTCTAGCTAGGTCATCACCGTGCAAAGGAGAGCTGCCTTGGTTGAGGATCCTACTGCTCGGGGCAGCACAATTGCTCCTTCCTTATGTCGTGATTCACCAGGAAGTAATGATCCATTATTGCATTATACCAAAAGTGATCATATTGCTCTTCGGTAGAGTATATACATTATAGACAGATAAAGAATGACAAGATAGATAGATAGATGAATATTGAACTCCCTTCACCTCAAACCGAGTTTCTCACTAGCGATCACAAAAATGCTTACTGATACCAAACTGGTAGGTACCACTAGGATACGTTCATAGATGATAGCTCCTAGGAGTGTGCCACCAGACGACGGATTAGACAGATTCAGCAAACACTTCGAAGTTCAAACGCCAAAACTGTAGCCTCACTGCATGATCAGTATTGGTACATGTTCTGCACTGTAGTTACGTCATGAGAAGAAAGCCACGCCTCCATGATTGCATAGTCACGATAGATCTTGGCAAGAACAGGTTGGCAGAAATTCCATGCAGCGGTAGTGATGCACCAGATGATGGATTCACAAGGATTCAGCTGATCAGCAAGTGCCCGAAATGCAACCATCACCAGCAAAAAAGAAAGCAATGTGCATTTGCATGTGAACTGCGCATGCGCATTTGGCACGCGTGACCTCTGGTTGCATCAAAATGGCTTCGTGCTAGCAATTCACGGAATCGTAGCTAGCCAGCAGTGCCGTTCTTGCCAGTATGTAGTCAAAAGGGCCGAAAGGAGCTACTACAACGAAAGCGATGTTGTTCTGTGAGTGAACTAGCTCAGGAAATGCTTTTGTTGTCCAGCTATGCTAGTCAATGAGAAAGAAAGAAAGAAAGAAAGAAAGAAAGAAGATGACGAAATCGGAATTTTCCGGCGACTTATTACTCGACTCCCGCGTACTCTCAGGTACGTTTGCGAGTGTTTTTGTGAACTGCTAGGCAGTATCATTCTGTCTGCACGCTTGGTTTGGGTGGTAGTAGCTTCTTTGGCCGTTTTCCTGCTGGTGCATCAGTATGGTATTTCGAAATTTCCTTAGCCATCCCTAAATAGAGAACGCTACCGCGTTCTCTGATAAGTAGGGTTCACCTACGAAATCATTAGCCTCATTTCCAGGCTCCTCCCCAGCTTTCGTCCAGTATTTCGTCACTTGCAGTACACAAATCTTCCTGCCTGAAAACGACGTGGGCCTGGGAACAAGGCTACATTTCACATTACAGACAGATAACCTTCATGTGTATAATGGGAAATAATACCACCACAGTCCCAGTGGAGCTTCAAGCCACTTGAGTTCAAAGCTAGCCTTGTTCCCAGGCTCTCAGGCCTGGGACAGTCAGTGTTGCCTTGTCTGCCGCTCTCAGGTGTTTCTTCACAGGGCAGAGAGTTTTCACGGCACCACTGAGCTGACTGCGGCTGACATCCTTTACTCTCACCTGCTGAAATCCTACCGCCCCATAAGTAGCCAGTAGTGCTTTCTGCTGTGTGTTGCATTGATGCACCAGTCCCCTGCTCTTGCCTTTTTGCACCCTCCCTCCTCTCACCCTGCAAAACTTGCCAAGGTTGTGGAAGTCTGACATTCTGGGACCCTAAACAATGATGTAAGTTTTTTATGCAAATTGAAACTTCCGCAAAAGTAAGTATCACTTGGCAGCAGTCCTCACTGCAGCAGTCCTCACTGCAGCAGTCCTCACTGCAGCAGTCCTCACTGCAGCAGTCCTCACTGCAGCAGTCCTCACTGCAGCAGTCCTCACTGCAGCAGTCCTCACTACAGCAGTCCTCACTGCAGCAGTCCTCACTGCAGCAGTCCTCACTGCAGCAGTCCTCACTCACTACAGCAGTCCTCACTACAGCAGTCCTCACTCACTACAGCAGTCCTCACTACAGCAGTCCTCACTACAGCAGTCCTCACTCACTACAGCAGTCCTCACTCACTACAGCAGTCCTCACTGCAGCAGTCCTCACTGCAGCAGTCCTCACTCACTACAGCAGTCCTCACTACAGCAGTCCTCACTCACTACAGCAGTCCTCACTACAGCAGTCCTCACTACAGCAGTCCTCACTCACTACAGCAGTCCTCACTACAGCAGTCCTCACTGCAGCAGTCCTCACTGCAGCAGTCCTCACTCACTACAGCAGTCCTCACTACAGCAGTCCTCACTCACTACAGCAGTCCTCACTACAGCAGTCCTCACTACAGCAGTCCTCACTCACTACAGCAGTCCTCACTACAGCAGTCCTCACTGCAGCAGTCCTCACTCACTACAGCAGTCCTCACTCACTACAGCAGTCCTCACTACAGCAATCCATGCCTTGGAAGTTCCTACGTAAGTGTATTCACAGTGAAGCGCTTCCTATGCCTGGTTATGGCTTCTCTGGCATGTCAACCGCGAAACCACCTTGCGCGAATGTCATTTATAGCAGCTGTGCAGTTCGTACATGCTTGCACAGCAGTTGCGCAGTACTGGTTATTTATTGATCAGGTCTCCATAGGCTGCAGACTTCTCGTTTACCCTTCTTGACATCCAACGATGTAGACACGATTGACTTGTTGTCTCAGAGAAGTTACTGAGTTACAAGCCGTTCAGTATGGTATAGAGTTCAGTATAAACTGGTTGGCTGAAGCAACATGTTTATTGCTCGTATATACTTGATGTACGTACATACAAAGGTGGGAGTTCTGGGATGGTGATGTTTTTATATCCTGGAAGTGTACTAATGCCCCTTGTGACACATCTGTTGACTGTGTCTTGCAACCTGAAGTACCAATGATTGCAGCAAATCTGTGGTATAGGATATGCACAGAGTATAATTAACACAATATGATGCAGTATGCAACAGTCACAACATCTAGGTGACCAACTTTTGTTTCCATGTCACGATGTACCCCACTAGCAGCAGGCTGTAGGCTTCTGATTGTGGGTCCCAACGAACCAGTGAACCTCACGAACCAGTGAACCACACGAACCAGTGAACCTCATGAACCAGTGAACCACACGAACCAGTGAACCTCACGAACCAGTGAACCACACGAACCAGTGAACCACACGAACCAGTGAACCGTTCACGATTGGTAAAACCACACCCATTTTTACATTTGGCATAAAACCATTTGCACTGGACGTACGTATACAATAAGAAGTGTTGTTTAATGTCCAAACCTTCTGATTCTCGTACAAAGCCTTCCAATTTGCGGTGAAGTTCTGCTGCAAACGTATGTTGGAAAAGCATTCCGAATCTCAACATCAATCTTACTATCGAGCTACGTAGGATTGTAAAGACTAGTACAATACGTACGTACATATCCTGACTGCTGCAGAATATCATTAGTTAAGGTTACGATGTACTATTCGATTAAATTTTTTGCTGGTAACTTTGCTGCTTTATATCTCAGGAACTATAACAGATATTAGTCTGAAACAAGTTCCATTCCAACATTACAACACCAAATGAAACTCCTGGAACAGGAAAGTAAAATGCCCCAGGGTATTTGGACCTAGGCAACTAGACTCACTGCTCAAGCACTCTTGCGTCAAATTACTGAGAGGCAGACTGGAGCCCAACCCTCAAAAATTCTCTGGCACTACTACGCAGTATTTGCTAGGTCGTGATGAAGAGATATTCGGTGATCTGTGTATATTTTTAGCTATGTGCACAAAAACTTACCGGATGATCCAAGAAGAGCGTGCTCTAGGCATGCATAATCTTCGTTTCATGCCCAAATTTTGTGATTTCTTTTCATGCCGCCCTGCAAAATACACCAGGCTACCCGTGCAACAAGTCAAAACACGTGAGAAACAATTTCCCTTCGTAAAATTTGACGCAAGGTATAAGGCCTCATTAGTCTGTGGTTAATTGAATTTATAACACGTTTACATGTACCGCTTCCGCTATGAATAATGTTATCTGGGTGGTCAGAACTAACAACCATGCGGACACAAAAATATGTAATATCAATTAAGAACTTGTTGTCATACAACTATTATTTTGATGACCACAAGAATGTAGTGGGAATTGCCATACCTGCACAATAGTGCTTCAATAGATACTCTTGCATATAATATGGATTTCCCCCCCAAGTGTGCCCAGTCAAGTGCCCAAGAGCAAACAGCAGTGCCAGAAAATGAAAGCCACAGCAGTATGCTTGGCTACATACCACATAAAAATCATCCATCAGCAGGGTACAGTCACGTAATGTTGATTATAATTATAACAGCCACACGATGACAGGAGTATATCTCAGGAAGGCACAGAGAAAGACAGAAGTCCATTATAGTCCAGTTCACTTTCTATGTATCTCTCATAATTATGTGTGTACACGATCCTTCAGTCCTCAGTATGTCATTCCATCTGTCATCTTCACATCTCTAGATCTCTCAGCATGTAAATGTGCACACACCCTTGTCCTCTCAGCCTGCATCAACATCTGTATACTGTTTCTCTCAGTCTCTACGTCTAGCCTCTCCTGTGCACACACATTCGTCAATTTATCTGTCTGCAACTCGGACTGCGTCCACTACGTCGTCCTTCTCACGTGCACCGTCCACATTTCCGTCAGGTTTCCTTGCCACATCTTTGCCATCTGCTCAACTACTATATCATAACAGCAGTTAACAGCTTGGACACCATGCCACTAACTTGACGGCTGGGCCATGGGACAAAGGAAATCAGCTGTGCGGAGGGGCTGCTGTGTACGTCACAGTCATAGATATAAGACACTATATCTATGATGCAGCCTGCTGTGCTTCTGCATCACCTTGACCAGGGTTGTTATCAACAGGTTTCCTGGCTGACTAGTAGTTCCTGTAAGCGTCCTAGTAACTTGCGGGCGACCTGGTCACTCGTTGCGAGTCGCTTACTGGTTTCATCCGTAGACCCGCTGTGAAGTGCCGCTATGTCGGCGGAGGCAGAGATGCTGGATCTTGAGAACGGGTCGAGGGGGCAGTGACAGAGTTCTCCCTCCCCTCTAGCTGTCTGTTTCTTCTTCGTTGGTTGCCAGAGGATGGCTAGGTAACCGTCAACACACACACAACCATCGCCATCTTCGCCATGTGTACTGGCACGTGAGATAATTAAATTCATAATCACTTAATGTACATTCTTGTGGTGTTGCCGTGACAATTAGGGAAATCGAGTGAATGTGGTTCGCATAACTCAGTAAAACTTGACCTGTGTTCACCGGAATGGGACTTCAGTATAATCTTCGTCATCCTGGGGAGGTGGGCTTGACCGTAACGTGAAGTTTTTCCGAATTATACGCTACACGAATGAGAAAAATACAAAAGCGCTTGCTTCCGTTTATTCCCAGTGCGCATTCGGGGCCTGGGAACGAGACTACAGTGAAAAACGCCACGTTACTGGATTCCCTTCGTGCAAACAGCCCTGTAGGCGACGTTGTGAAGGTGTAAAGCCGCTTTGTTGAGAAGTTTTATCAAGAAATAGGTCTGGATTTGGCTGCTCCAGTGTCCCGCCTGAGGGCAAGGTAGAGTTATGAACTTTTCTCTGTGTTCTGTAGTCCATACGGACGGTAGGCTGCAGCAAGCTGCGTGTTTATAAATGCTTTTCTAACCGAAATACAGTCCATAGCAACCAGTCGCGCGCGCGCCCCTTATGAATAATTTATTAGTTCTGACCACCCTTAAGGTTACGGGATACTCGTGCGCGCGCCGTGCGAAATGTATAGGGAAATGCATACTTAAGCTCGCTAACCAAAAATCTCGAGTACGAAGAGAGTGAGCAACTTGATTCTGGCGGTGGAGGTGCGCTGTCACAAGATGCAGGGCATGACGGAAGCTTTTACGGATACGCTGTATAGCTGTGCAAAAACGAGCAGTTCAGTTCACCAAAAAGCCGCATTTACCGCTTTTCTCGAGCGAGACAGCAGATAAGTTTGCCAAGGATTATGCTATCAAAAAAAGCTTCCGTCATGCCCTGCACCTTGTGACAGCACACCTCCACCGCCAGAATCAAGCTGCTCACGCTCTTCGTACTCGAGATTTTTGGTTAGCGAGCTTAAGTATGCATTTTCCTATACATTTCGGACGGCGCGCGCACGAGTATCCCGTAACCTTAAGCACTGCTTTTGTAAGCTGATGTAGAAATGATTTTCTCTTGATTTTGGTTCATTCCATTGAGTCAAAGTCAATGATGTATGTGTGATTGACTCGCTGTGTCAAAGAAGCCATGTTGTCTTTAGAATAGGATTCTAAAGACTGGTGCAATACGTACGTACATACCCTGAATGCTCCTTGTTTTCTGATGCTGAAAAGGAAGCTCATGCTCTGGAAGATAGCACAGTCAAAACTGAATAGGAAGTTAATTCTTCGGAAGATAGTGTCACATTGCATGAACGTATGCAAAGCGTTCACCAACTCGTACCTGCAAGTGGGGGTGCCGTTCATGAAACCTATCCCACCAGCCAAAAACTGCTCATGCAAGAAATCTAGGTTATATTATTCTGGGTGATCTGCTGTGGGGGGTCTACAAAAGTCGTTCCCACTTTTTCTAGTATAATTTTATGGGAATGGTTACCATGTGTTTTGACGTATAGTCGCAGGCAAATCTGTGATGTAGGATTCTAAAGACTAGTACGTACCCTGAATGCTGCAAAATCTCATTAGTTAAACGCTGCTCTTGTAAGCTGATGTGGAAATGATTTTCTCTTGATTGTGTTCACTCCATTGTGTCAAAATCAATGATGTAGATGTCATTGACTTCTTGTGTCAAAGAAATCATATTCAGTTGATTGTTGAGACTGATGCAACATGTTAGTTAAATGCTGCTCTTGTAAGCTGATGTAGAAATGATTTTCTCTCGATTGTGTTCATTCCATTGTGTCAAAATCAATGATGTAGATGTCATTGACTCATTGTGTCAAAGAAATCATATTCAGTTGATTGTTGAGACTGATGCAACATGTTTATTGCTCAGATGGATAAGTGGAGTTTCTTGGGCGGCCACCATTTCGTATCCTGGAAGTGCTGTGCTACCAATGCCCTTGTGACAAGTCCATCGACTGTCTTATAACCTGATATACATACAGCTGTATCAGTGATTGTGGCTAATCTGTGGTATATAGGATTCTAAAGACTAGTACGTACCCTGAATGCTGCAAAATCTCATTTAAACGCTGCTCTTGTAAGCTGATGTACAAAATGATTTTCTCTTGATTGTGTTCACTCCATTGTGTCAAAGTCAATGATGTATATGTCATTGACTCGTTGTGTCAAAGAATTGATATTTAGTTGATTGCTGAGACTGATGCAACATGTTTATTGCTCAGATGGATAAGTGGAGTTTCTCGGACGGTCACTGTTTTGTATCCTGGAAGTGCTGATGCCCTTGTGACAAGTCCATTGACTGTCTTATATACATATCAATGATTGCGGCAAATCTGTGGTATAGTGCAGTATGTACATACCCTGAACGCTGCAAAAGCTCGTTAGTTAAACACTGCTCTTATAAGGTGATGAAGAAGTGATGTTCTCTTGATTTTGGTTCACTCCATTGAGTTGAAATCGATGATGTAGATGTGATTGACTTGTGTCAAAGAATTCACTTTCAGTTGATTGCTGAGACTGATGCAACATGTTTATTGCTCAGATGGATAACTTGAGTTTCTCGGACGGTCACCGTTTCGTATCCTGGAAGTGCTACCAATGCCCTTGTGACAAGTCCATTGACTCTGTCCAGTGATTGTGGCTAATCTGTGGTATAGGATTCTAAAGACTACATACACTGAATGCTAAAAAATCTCATTAGTTATACACTGCTCTTATAAGCTGATGTAGAAATGATTGTCTCTCGATTTTGGTTCACTCCATTGAGTCGAAGTCGATGATGTAGATGTGATTGACTCGTTGTGGCAAAGAAGTCATACTCAGTTGATTGTTGAGACTGATGCAACATGTTAGTTAAATGCTGCTCTTGTAAGCTGATGTAGGAATGATTTTCTCTCTAGTTTGATTTACTCCATTGTGTCAAAGTCGATGATGTAGATGTCATTGACTCGTTGTTGCAAAGAAGTCATATTCAGTTGATTGTTGACACTGATGCAACATTTTTAGTGGAGTTTCTCGGACAGTCACCGTTTCGTATCCTGGAAGTGCTACCAGTGCTCTTGTGACAAGTCCATCGACTCTGTCTTATAACCTGATATTCGTATCAGTGATTGCAGCAAATCTATGGTATAGTGCAGTATGTACACATACCCTACACGCTGCAAAAGCTCGTTAGTTAAACACTGCTCTTGTAAGGTGATGAAGAAATAATGTTCTCTTGATTTTGGTTCACTCGATCCATTGAGTTGAAGTTGATGATGTAGATGTGATTGGCTCGTGTCAAAGGATTTACTTTCAATTGATTGTTGAGACTGATGCAACATGTTTATTGCTGAGATGGATAAGTGGAATTTCTCGGACGTTCACTGTTTCGTATCCTGGAAGTGCTACCAATGCTCTTGTGGCAATTAGTCGGTTGACTCTCTTATAACCTGATGTACGTATCAGTGAGATCTGCGTTATAGGATTCTAAAGACTAGTGCAATACATACATACACTGAATGCTGCAAAATCTCTTTAGTTTAACGCTACTCTTGTAAGCTGATGTAGAATGATTTTCTCTTGATTGTGTTCATTCCATTGTGTCAAAATCAATGACGTAGATGTTATTGACTCGTGTCAAAGAAGTCATATTCAGTTGTTGAGACTGATACAGCATGATTATTGCTCAGATGGATAAGTTGAGTTTCTCGGACGGCCACTGTTTCGTATCCTGCAAGTGCTACCAATGCTCTTGTGACAATAATATTAGTCTGTTGACTCGATCTGTCTTATAACCTGATGTACGTATCAGTGAGATCTGCGTTATAGGATTCTAAAGACTAGTGCAATATGTACATACCCTGAATGCTGCAAAATCTCTTCAGTTTAACGCTGCTCTTGTAAGCTGATGTAGAAATGATTTTCTCTTGATTGTGTTCACTCCATTGTGTCAAAATCAATGATGTAGATGTTATTGACTCGTGTCAAAGAAATCATATTCAGTTGATTGCTGAGACTGATGCAACATTTTTATTGCTCAGATGGATTAGTGGAGTTTCTCGGACGGCCACTGTTTTGTATCCTGGAAGTGCTGTGCTACCAGTGCCCTTGTGACAAGTCCATTGACTCTGTCTTATAACCTGATATACATATCAGTGATTGTGGCTTAATCTGTGGTATAGGATCCTCAGACAGTTTTGTGTTGCACCTCCTGAGTGCTTCAGGGGTATCTCTTGTGTCCATCTTATCGCTTCCTCAACACCTCCCCTTCTCCTCCCCCTCCCCTCCTGAGATAGTGTACATGGCAGAGAAACTGATCTGCAACAAATAGTGGCCTAAACAGAAATACCATCAAACTGATGTTGACATGATTGTCTTTGGACTTGCACCAGCCAAGTTCGCTCCACTGAATTGAAATCAATGATGTAGACATGATTGACTCGTTGTCTCAGTGAAGTTCATCGGCGTAGCGAAGTGAATTGAAATCATTTCTTTTATAGGAGGCCCTCGTGCATGCTTCAGTTGCAAGGGGTGCATATGAGGGAGCGTAGGTATCAGGGCAGCGTACCGGAAGTCCATTCATGCCTATGTATACGTATTTCTTTCCAATGGCATGCAGACGTAACGTGGAACATTTCCGGAAGTATGTGGTATAGCTTGATCTTGAAGTGACCGCACGGACGTGCTGTGGTGATTTCAATAATTTTGGGTATGCAAGCTCAGCTACAGCAGCTGTAGACTCTACGCACCACGTACCAACGGTTGTAGCTTACTCAGAATGAGAGATGTGAGCTGACAACTGGATTTGAGTGAAAATGAGCAGCATCTTCACAAAATTTGGTGCCATTTCCATTAACCAACTCCTAGACAGCTATCACAGGTATTCTGTGCAAGAAGTAAGAATGCTATAGTTAGTGATTGCATGACTTTCCGTGTTCCAGCAATGCAAATGGTATAAACAGTCGGCATAAATCAATGCATGTGGGAATGAGAAAATGTATAGTCACTGGCATTAACTGCATGACAGAGAACTCTACATAGAGGCTCTGAAGTCTGTTCCTGAGTCTGCAGATGATACAGAGCACTTCGCACGTCCAAATGGAAGTATAAATTAAAGTGGTAGCAAATGCGCAGATAGGTCTTATTCAGGTGCAGCTAATGGTGTCCAAAGTTCAACCTGGCCAGTGCAGCTCCTGCTCACTGCTCTGCAAGAAAAGTAATCCAAGGTACACACATCCCAGAGCAGTGAAAAACAGAGGGAAGGGTACACGCTGACCAACATTGTGCAAAACAGCTTACGAGAAATGTATCATACCCAAGTTCTCACCCATAATGGGTATGATGCAGTATACCAAAGACTAACACCACTGCGAGAGCGTCTTGCATACTCTTGCATACTCTTGCATACTCTTGCATACTCTCCAGTGTAATGACCTGGTTGTGAAGTGGTGTATGTATTGGCATGGTGCATTACAAAGTGGCTGTTGTTGCTCACTTGGTTGGATCCAGCTGGGAGGCACGTAGCTTGTGCCACCCAAGGAGTAGTGAAAGTGTGCTTACACGTCTGTGCACATGTCAAGAGATCAGCAGTACACAATTAACCATGTCTTGTGCACATGTCAAGAGATCGGCAGTACACAATTAACCATGTCTTGTGCACATGTCAAGAGATCGGCAGTACACAATTACTCTGTTGGCCATATTTCCATATGTCCTCAAATGCTTCACTAAATAATTCTTATCAGCCTCCATCGTACGAGGACAAGCCTCATGCTGAGTATGTGGCTGATTTGGTGATGCACACATTACGTAGTTCACACCCCCACCATGTCTAGTTTATTGATCACGTCATGCCAGCCGGCACCTGCGCATGGCTCTTCTCCCTCCCTGCCTGCGCTTTCTCCAATATCTTTTGCTTCTTCTTCTTACGTTGATGTTTCCTCATCTGCTTCCCCCCTTTCTGTTTGAGGAAAGGAAGCAGCATGTCACTAGGACATCAACCAGGAAGGGGTGCATTACGAGTTGTCCGTCCTCTTTCTCTTCCGTTCTTCTGCCCTGCCCTTCTCCATATTCTGCCTGCGTATGATCATAGACAGCCTCTCATGGGGATACCTCCGCCTCAACTTTTGAACCTTCTGTTCAAACTCTAAAAAAGAAAAACGAGGCGAGGGGAACGGAACAAGGATTAAGTAGAGAGGATAGGATTAGTCGTTCCCGATCAATGTTTATAAACAATGTGTCTGTACGTATGTCTGTGTACATGCAGCTTCCATACCCATGCTTTCCACCTGCGTATCACATGACTAGCTTGCCACTCCCTCCTTGCTGGTCTATTTGACAGCGTAGGTAGTACCGTTCCCTTTAAACACTGAAACACTATGTACTGAGTATTTCACCAACTATTCAATCCATGATGAATCAACAACCAAAAAAAACATGACAGCGCTGATGGCAGCACGTAGCTCAGATCACTGGCATACATTGGCCTAGTCTCGTTCCCAGACCGTGTATCCAGCGCATGTATCGCTTCCAGTATAACGCGATACTAAAAGCGATCCGTGCTGGGGTTGGTTGGGTCTGGGACCGAGACTAACGTTGGCCTAAAGCTGTCACTTCCTATAGTACAAGGAGAATCAAACTGTGATTTGTCATGCTTGTGCAGTGGTGTATCACAATGCTGCTTTGCGACATATATACCAGCATCAACCTTCCCAACAGAAAGCGTAGGACTTCATAGCAAATCGATTTGCCAAACCCCATCGGTAGTCACAGAAGAACATCTCTCTCTGTGTACATGTGGCATACAGCTTGTAGTTGCTCCGACTTGAGATCACTTCCTGCCTTTCCAACCTTAGAAACCGTGTACGATGAAGCCTTAGCAAGCAGTGAATCACTTGAAGAAATGTCATCTTTGTCAATCAACTTCGTGACATACATGGTTTATAAACATTCCTAAAAAAATGTTACGAGTCCCCCAAAACTAGTAGTATTGTGCACATGCGGAATGTGTTTTACCACGACCTTCTTTGCTAACAGACACGCAAACAGACAGACAGACGGGCACGAAGGCATTGCTTTACCCCTGCTGTGCATGCACTAGAGCTGAGCGATATTGAAGTATCATATCACGATCGATTTGTAAGAAAAATATCACGATAACCACGATAATTTGAAATTTACCAACAGTGCATGCAGAAGATGCTGAAATCCAGAGTCATTGACGGTGTCAAACGGTTGCATGTCCCGAGCGATAAAATAGCATAGAGCGTCGGTGAGCTGATTCCATCGCGGAGACTGTCGGGGGAATACTTCACTACGCTCATATACGTGAGCAAGGGTAGGCTGCTGGCGTTCCGCGCGTGCCTTAGAAGCGGCTGTCTTCTCTTTCTCAGACTGCAGTAGATCCCTGTATACTTTAGAATGAGTGTCTCGGATATCAACTCGTAAGTTCGTTGTATTCCCGTTATACTTCACACGCTTTCCACAGCGCTTGTAGTGCACCACGTCGCGCTTTTTCTTATTTGCCTCCAAGATCTTGCCGTCTTTTGCAGGGAAGCCAAAGTACTCCCACACCTTGCTCGTGGCTCCTTCCAAGGGTAGAAGTTCCGTGGTCTCAGACATCTGGCAGTTATAGCTGCGCACAAGTGCAAAAATGATACACGTGCAGATGGCTGTCTGCGCATGTGCAGATTATCGCGATCGTGATTATTTAAAGACATATCGCGATAAGACAAAATTATCGCGATTATTGCGTTATCGATATTATTCGCTCAGCTCTAGCATGCACATTGCTTTACCCCTGCTGTGCCACCCGATTCGGAAACCTTCTCCACTACAAGTAGTGCATAAACATGGAAACCCTTCCAGTACTTCATCAGCGCAAGGTTTTACGTTAGGTTTCCGAACCGGGTGGACTACTACATGACCTGTCAAAAGGTTTTGGGTGCTCCACTCACACGTACTTGGACAAAGGTTTTGGGTGTTCCAGCACACTTACTGGACAAAGGTTTTGGGTGCTCCAGTACAAATACTGGACAAAGGTTTTGGGTGCTCCAGTACAAATACTGGAAAAAGGTTTTGGGGTTTCCTAGTAGGCTAGTGGAAAAATGTTTTTGAGTTTCGTAGCGGACTGCTGGAATAAGGTTTCTGGGTTTCCTAGTGGACTACTGAAAAAGGTTATGGAGGTCCAAGCAGTAATGGGGAAAAGGTGTTAGGGTTTGACTCCTGACCTACGTACCAAGTTCTGGATCTTCTTGAATATTTTTTCGCCATCTTTTAGTACTTGTTTCTTCGTCATTCTCCTAGTCACTTGACATTTGAGCTTATCCTTTTCTCCAATAGACATTGTTTGGTAGATTGCACTTGCCTCCTTGTTAAACACAGCTGGGTTTTCTGCCATAGCAGTCTTTCCAGCTACAAAAGCAAAGGTAATACAGATTGTGGATATATGCGTGGTTATACACGTCTGCAAATATAACAGGTTAAATACCTTCACTTTGTCCAAAGTTTTTGAGATGCTGCTGCCAAGGTGTTAGTCTGACCCTCTTCAATGGACGACATGCTTCATCTTCAGCATTGAATTGAATTGTGGAATAGTCATGTGAATGTGCTTGTTTGTAACCAGCTAGCTGCAGAGTTTGTGATTAATGATGGTATATATATATACTCATCGTCTGCCTCCTCTCCAGCTTTCCTCTTCATGTTGCGCCGTCGGATCCAATTCTATATGCAAAACCAGGATAATTAAATGCTATCATTACATCATGGTTTATCTAACACACCTTCACTTGTGTAAGCTGGAGACCTGTGCTTGCAATGGCCGACTCAATATCTCTGGAGTGCCTCTTGCCCCATCCTGTCATACCACTGATATACAGGGATTCAAGAACAGTTGCCACTTCTTCTGGAAATGGCTTGCTTGGAAGGACAGTGGTCGCCCTGGGGGATTCACCTTCACTGTCACCACACTCACTACCACTTGGAGGCGGCAGTGACAAAGGACTCGGACTGCTTTCAAGCTCCATAGTACAGAAAACGCCACGTGGGTTCCGTATTATGTTGATGACTGCAAAGTATACGGATAGGTTTAGAGGGGTTAAACCGTGAAAACCTTCCCCAGTAATATTTGTGCGAGGGTTTCCTGTTTTGACAGTAAACCTACTGACGTTAGGTTTCCGAACCGGGTGGTTGGAAAGGCATTCCAAATCTCAACATCAATTTTATTATCGAGCTACGTAGGATTGTAAAGACTAGTGCAATGCGTACATATCCTGACTGCTGCAGAATCTCATTAGTTAAGCACTGCTTTTGTAAGCTGATGTAGAAATGATTTTCTCTTGATTTTGGTTCACTCCATTGTGTCAAAGTCAATGATGTATATGTGATTGACTCGCTGTGTCAAAGAAGTCATGTTGTCTTTAGAATAGGATTCTAAAGACTAGTGCAATACATACGTACATACCCTGAATGCTTCTTGTTTTCTGATGCTCTGGAAGATAGCACAGTCAAAACTGAACAGGAAGTTCATTCTTCGGAAGATAGTGTCACATTGCACGAACGTATGCAAAGCGTTCACCAACTCGTACCTGCAAGTGGGGGTGCCGTTCATGAAACCTATCCCACCAGCCAAAAACTGCTCATGCAAGAAATCAAGGTTGTCTAGGTTATATCATTCTGGGTGATCTGCTGTGGGGGTCTACAAAAGTCGTTCCCACTTTTTCTAGTATAATTTTATGGGAATGGTTACCATGTGTTTCGACGTATAGTCGCAGGAAATCTGTGGTGTAGGATTCTAAAGACTAGGACGTACCCTGAATGCTGCAAAATCTCATTAGTTAAACGCTGCTCTTGTAAGCTGATGTGGAAATGATTTTCTCTTGATTGTGTTCACTCCATTGTGTCAAAATCAATGATGTAGATGTCATTGACTTGTTGTGTCAAAGAAATCATATTCAGTTGATTGTTGAGACTGATGCAACATGTTAGTTAAATGCTGCTCTTGTAAGCTGATGTAGAAATGATTTTCTCTCGATTGTGTTCATTCCATTGTGTCAAAATCAATGATGTAGATGTCATTGACTCATTGTGTCAAAGAAATCATATTCAGTTGATTGTTGAGACTGATGCAACATGTTAGTTAAATGCTGCTCTTGTAAGCTGATGAAGAAATTATTTTCTCTCGATTGTGTTCATTCCATTGTGTCAAAATCAATGATGTAGATGTCATTGACTCGTTGTGTCAAAGAAATCATATTCAGTTGATTGTTGAGACTGATGCAACATGTTAGTTAAATGCTGCTCTTGTAAGCTGATGTAGAAATTATTTTCTCTCAATTGTGTTCACTCCATTGTGTCAAAATCAATGATGTAGATGTCATTGACTCGTTGTGTTAAAGAAATCATATTCAGTTGATTGTTGAGACTGATGCAACATGTTTATTGCTCAGATGGATAAGTGGAGTTTCTTGGGCGGCCACCATTTCGTATCCTGGAAGTGCTGTGCTACCAATGCCCTTGTGACAAGTCCATCGACTGTCTTATAACCTGATATACATACAGCTGTATCAGTGATTGTGGCTAATCTGTGGTATATAGGATTCTAAAGACTAGTACGTACCCTGAATGCTGCAAAATCTCATTTAAACGCTGCTCTTGTAAGCTGATGTACAAAATGATTTTCTCTTGATTGTGTTCACTCCATTGTGTCAAAGTCAATGATGTATATGTCATTGACTCGTTGTGTCAAAGAATTGATATTTAGTTGATTGCTGAGACTGATGCAACATGTTTATTGCTCAGATGGATAAGTGGAGTTTCTCGGACGGTCACTGTTTTGTATCCTGGAAGTGCTGATGCCCTTGTGACAAGTCCATTGACTGTCTTATATACATATCAATGGTTGTGGCAAATCTGTGGTATAGTGCAATACATACATACCCTGAATGCTGCAAAAGCTCGTTAGTTAAACACTACTCTTATAAGGTGATGAAGAAATGTTGATTTTGGTTCACTCCATTGAGTTGAAATCGATGATGTAGATGTGATTGACTTGTGTCAAAGAATTCACTTTCAGTTGATTGTTGAGACTGATGCAACATGTTTATTGCTCAGATGGATAACTTGAGTTTCTCGGACGGTCACCGTTTCGTATCCTGGAAGTGCTACCAATGCCCTTGTGACAAGTCCATTGACTCTGTCTTATAACTTGATATACATATCAGTGATTGCAGCAGCAAATCTGTGGTATAGGATTGTAAAGACTAATGCAATACATACATACCCTGAATGCTGGAAAAGCTCGTTAGTTAAACACTGCTCTTGTAAGCTGATGTAGAAATGATTTTCTCTTGATTGTGTTCACTCCATTGAGTCAAAGTCGATGATGTAGATGTGATTGACTTGTTGTGTCAAAGAAGTCATATTCAGTTGATTGTTGAGACTGATGCAGCATGTTTATTGCTCAAACGGATAAGTGGAGTTTCTTGGACGGCCACCATTTCGTATCCTGGAAGTGCTACCAATGCCCTTGTGACAAGTCCATCGACTCTGTCCAGTGATTGTGGCTAATCTGTGGTATAGGATTCTAAAGACTAAATACGTACATACACTGAATGCTACAAAATCTCGTTAGTTATACACTGCTCTTATAAGCTGATGTAGAAATGATTGTCTCTCGATTTTGGTTCACTCCATTGAGTCAAAGTCGATGATGTAGATGTGATTGACTAGTTGTGGCAAAGAAGTCATACTCAGTTGACTGATGCAACATGTTAGTTAAATGCTGCTCTTGTAAGCTGATGTAGGAATGATTTTCTCTCTAGTTTGATTCACTCCATTGTGTCAAAGTCGATGATGTAGATGTCATTGACTCGTTGTTGCAAAGAAGTCATACTCAGTTGATTGTTGACACTGATGCAACATTTTTATTGCTGAGATGGATAAGTGGAGTTTCTCGGACGGTCACTGTTTCGTATCCTGGAAGTGCTACCAGTGCCCTTGTGACAAGTCCATCGACTCTGTCTTGTAACCTGATATACATAGCGGCAAATCTGTGGTATAGTACAGTATGTACGTACCCTAAACGCTGCAAAAGCTCGTTAGTTAAACACTGCTCTTGTAAGGTGATGAAGAAATAATGTTCTCTTGATTTTGGTTCACTCCATTGAGTTGAAGTTGATGATGTAGATGTGATTGGCTCGTGTCAAAGGATTTACTTTCAATTGATTGTTGAGACTGATGCAACATGTTTATTGCTGAGATGGATAAGTGGAGTTTCTCGGACGGTCACTGTTTCGTATCCTGGAAGTGCTACCAATGCTCTTGTGGCAATTAGTCGGTTGACTCTCTTATAACCTGATGTACGTATCAGTGAGATCTGCGTTATAGGATTCTAAAGACTAGTGCAATACATACATACACTGAATGCTGCAAAATCTCTTTAGTTTAACGCTACTCTTGTAAGCTGATGTAGAATGATTTTCTCTTGATTGTGTTCATTCCATTGTGTCAAAATCAATGACGTAGATGTTATTGACTCGTTGTGTCAAAGAAGTCATATTCAGTTGTTGAGACTGATACAGCATGATTATTGCTCAGATGGATAAGTTGAGTTTCTCGGACGGCCACTTTTTCGTATCCTGCAAGTGCTACCAATGCTCTTGTGACAATAATATTAGTCTGTTGACTCGATCTGTCTTATAACCTGATGTACGTATCAGTGAGATCTGCGTTATAGGATTCTAAAGACTAGTGCAATACATACATACCCTGAATGCTGCAAAATCTCTTCAGTTTAACGCTGCTCTTGTAAGCTGATGTAGAAATGATTTTCTCTTGATTGTGTTCACTCCATTGTGTCAAAATCAATGATGTAGATGTTATTGACTCGTGTCAAAGAAGTCATATTCAGTTGATTGCTGAGACTGATGCAACATTTTTATTGCTCAGATGGATTAGTGGAGTTTCTCGGACGGCCATTGTTTCGTATCCTGGAAGTGCTGTGCTACCAGTGCCCTTGTGACAAGTCCATTGACTCTGTCTTATAACCTGATATACATATCAGTGATTGTGGCTTAATCTGTGGTATAGGATCCTCAGACAGTTTTGTGTTGCACCTCCTGAGTGCTTCAGGGGTATCTCTTGTGTCCATCTTATCGCTTCCTCGACACCTCCCCTTCTCCTCCCCCTCCCCTCCTGAGAGAGTGTACAAGGCAGAGAAACTGATCTGCAACAAATAGTGGCCTAAACAGAAATACCATCAAACTGATGTTGACATGATTGTCTTTGGACTTGCACCAGCCAAGTTCGCTCCACTGAATTGAAATCAATGATGTAGACATGATTGACTCGTTGTCTCAGTGAAGTTCATCGGCATAGCAAAGTGAATTGAAATCATTTCTTTTATAGGAGGCCCTCGTGCATGCTTCAGTTGCAAGGGGTGCATATGAGGGAGCGTAGGTATCAGGGCAGCGTACCGGAAGTCCATTCATGCCTATGTATACGTATTTCTTTTCAATGGCATGTAGACGTAACGCGGAACATTTCCAGAAGTATGTGGTATAGCTTGATCTTGAAGTGACCGCACGGACGTGCTGTGGTGATTTCAATAATTTTGGGTATGCAAACTCAGCTGCAGCAGCTGTAGACTCTACGCACCACGTACCAACGGTTGTAGCTTACTCAGAATGAGAGATGCGAGCTGACAACTGGATTTGAGTGAAAATGAGCAGCATCTTCACAAAATTTGGTGCCATTTCCAGTAACCAACTCCTAGACAGCTATCACAGGTATTCTGTGCAAGAAGTAAGAATGCTATTGTTGGTGATTGCATGACTTTCCGTGTTCCAGCAATGCAAATGGTATAAACAGTCGGCATAAATCAATGCATGCGGGAATGAGAAAATGTATAGTCACCGGCATTAACTGCATGACAGAGAACTCTACATAGAGGCTCTGAAGTCTGTTCCTGAGTCTGCAGATGATACAGAGCACTTCGCACGTCCGAATGGAAGTATAAATTAAAGTGGTAGCAAATGCGCAGATAGGTCTTATTCAGGTGCAGCTAATGGTGTCCAAAGTTCAACCTGGCCAGTGCAGCTCCTGCTCACTCTGCAAGAAGAGTAATCCAAGGTACACACATCCCAGAGCAGTGAAAAACAGAGGGAAGGGTACACACTGACCAACATTGTGCAAAACAGCTTACGAGAAATGTATCATACCCAAGTTCTTACCCACAATGGGTATGATGCAGTATACCAAAGGCTAACACCACTGCGAGAGCGTCTTGCATACTCTTGCATACTCTTGCATACTCTTGCATACTCTCCAGTGTAATGACCTGGTTGTGAAGTGGTGTATGTATTGGCATGGTGCATTACAAAGTGGCTGTTGTCGCTCACTTGGTTGGATCCAGCTGGGAGGCACGTAGCTTGTGCCACCCAAGGAGTAGTGAAAGTGTGCTTACACGTCTGTGCACATGTCAAGAGATCAGCAGTACACAATTAACCATGTCTTGTGCACATGTCAAGAGATCGGCAGTACACAATTACTCTGTTGGCCATATTTCCATATGTCCTCAAATGCTTCACTAAATAATTCTTATCAGCCTCCATCGTACGAGGACAAGCCTCATGCTGAGTATGTGGCTGATTTGGTGATGCACACATTACGTAGTTCACACCCCCACCATGTCTAGTTTACTGATCACGTCATGCCAGCCGGCACCTGCGCATGGCTCTTCTCCCTCCCTGCCTGCGCTTTCTCCAATATCTTTTGCTTCCTCTTCTTACGTTGATGTTTCCTCATCTGCTTCCCCTCTTTCTGTTTGAGGAAAGGAAGCAGCATGTCACCAGGACATCAACCAGGAAGGGGTGCATTACGAGTTGTCCGTCCTCATTCTCTTCCGTTCTTCTGATATGACCTGCCCTTCTCTGTATTCTGCCTGCGTATGATCCACTAGATCATAGACAGCCTCTCGTGGGGATACCTCCGCCTCAACTTTTGAACCTTCTGTTCAAACGCTAAAAAAGAAAAACGAGGTGAGAGGAACGGAACAAGGAGTAAGTAGAGAGGAGAAGATTAGTTGTTCCAGATCATTGTTTATAAACAATGTGTCTGTACGTATGTCTATGTACATGCAGCTTCCATACCCATGCTTTCCGCATGCGTATCACATGACTAGCTTGCCACTCCCTCCTTGCTGGTCTATTTGACAGCGTAGGTAGTACCGTTCCCTTTAAACAATGAAACATTGTGTACGTACTGAGTATTTCACCAACTATTCAATCCGTGATGAATCAACAACAACAACAAAAACATGACAGCGCTGATGGCTGCACGTAGCTCAGATCACTGGCATACATTGGCCTAGTCTCGTTCCCAGACCGTGTATCCAGCGCGTGTATCGCTTCCAGTATAACGCGATACTAAAAGCGATCCATGCTGGGGTTGGTTGGGTCTGGGACCGAGACTAACGTTGGCCTAAAGCTGTCACTTCCTATAATGCAAGGAGAATCAAACTGTGATTTGTCATGCTTGTGCAGTGGTGTATCACAATGCTGCTTTGTGACATATATACCAGCATCAACCTTCCCCAACAGAAAGGGTAGGACTTCATAGCAAATCGATTTGCCAAACCCCATCGGTAGTCACAGAAGAACATCTCTCTCTGTGTACATGTGGCATACAGCTTGTAGTTGCTCCGACTTGAGATCACTTCCCGCCTTTCCAACCTTAGAAACCGTGTACGATGAAGCCTTAGCAAGCAGTGAATCACTTGAAGAAATGTCATCTTTGTCAATCAACTTCGTGACATACGTGGTTTATAAACATTCCTATAAAAATGTTACGAGTCCCCCAAAACTAGCGGTATTGTGCACATGCGGAATGTGTTTTACCACGACCTTCTTTGCTAACAGACACGCAAACAGACAGACAGACGGGCACGAAGGCATTGCTTTACCCCTGCTGTGCATCCACATTGCTTTACCCCTGCTGTTCCACCCGATTCGGAAACCTTCTCCACTACAAGTAGTGCATAAACATGGAAACCCTTCCAGTACTTCATCAGCGCAAGGTTTTACGTTAGGTTTCCGAACCGGGTGCACTACTACATGACCTGTCAAAAGGTTTTGGGTGCTCCACTCACACGTACTTGGACAAAGGTTTTGGGTGTTCCAGCACACTTACTGGACAAAGGTTTTGGGTGCTCCAGCACACTTACTGGACAAAGGTTTTGGGTGCTCCAGCACACTTACTGGACAAAGGTTTTGGGTGCTCCAGTACAAATACTGGACTAAGGTTTTGGGTGCTCCAGTACAAATACTGGAAAAAGGTTTTTGGGTTTCCTAGTAGGCTAGTGAAAAAATGTTTTTGAGTTTCGTAGCGGACTGCTGGAATAAGGTTTCTGGGTTTCCTAGTGGACTACTGAAAAAGGTTATGGAGGTCCAAGCAGTAATGGGGAAAAGGTGTTAGGGTTTGACTCCTGACCTACCAAGTTCTGGATCTTCTTGAATATTTTTTCGCCATCTTTTAGTACTTGTTTCTTCGTCATTCTCCTAGTCACTTGACATTTGAGCTTATCCTTTTCTCCAATAGACATTGTTTGGTAGATTGCACTTGCCTCCTTGTTGAACACAGCTGGGTTTTCTGCCATAGCAGTCTTTCCAGCTACAAAAGCAAAGGTAATACAGATTGTGGATATATGCGTGGTTATACACGTCTGCAAATATAACAGGTTAAATACCTTCACTTTGTCCAAAGTTTTTGAGATGCTGCTGCCAAGGTGTTAGTCTGACCCTCTTCAATGGACGACATGCTTCATCTTCAGCATTGAATTGAATTGTGGAATAGTCGTGTGAATGTGCTTGTTTGTAACCAGCTAGCTGCAGAGGTTATGATTAATGATGGTATATATATACACTCACCGTCTGCCTCCTCTCCAGCTTTCCTCTTCGTGTTGCGCCGTCGCATCCAATTCTATATGCAAAACCAGGATAATTAACTGCTATCATTACATCATGGTTTATCTAATACACCTTCACTTGTGTAAGCTGGAGACCTGTGCTTGCAATGGCCGACTCAATATCTCTGGAGTGCCTCTTGCCCCATCCTGTCATACCTCTGATATACAGGGATTCAAGAACAGTTGCCACTTCTTCTGGAAATGGCTTGCTTGGAAGGACAGTGGTCGCCCTGGGGGATTCACCTTCACTGTCACCACACTCACTACCACTTGGAGGCGGCAGTGACAAAGGACTCGGACTGCTTTCAAGCTCCATAGTACAGAAAACGCCACGTGGGTTCCGTATTATGTTGATGACTGCAAAGTATACGGATAGGTTTAGAGGGGTTAAACCGTGAAAACCTTCCCCAGTAATATTTGTGCGAGGGTTTCCTGTTTTGACAGTAAACCTACTGACGTTAGGTTTCCGAACCGGGTGGCTGTGCATGCACACGCAGGGTGAATACCTCTAGCATATACCCCTGATAAGATACCCACCCTATCAATTTCATGGTGCCCACTTTATAGATGATTCCAAGTATTGAGGCATCGTTGTACTCTGTAGACTGTCTTCCTGTGACCCTTGAAGGTTATAAGGCTCTCAAATGTTGGATCTTGTTGTGTATGAACTAGCTGATGTCATGGTGATGTGTCTAGAGGTGGATTGATGATGTAATTCAGTGAAAGCTTCCTGGAAATTCTTGTATAGCATTGTCGCTTGATATAGTATTAATTATCTGGAGGGAATTGGGACACAGCAAAACAGTGTTGCTTTTACCAATTCCCTTGCATATCCACACAGTTTACCATCAGCCAAATATTTCCAACTTCACTGACTAATTGTTTCCATCATACGTACAATTCATTAAACGCACTACAATTTACTGTAACAGTACGCATTTTTAAAATTGCGGGCTATTAATTTTTGCGGAACCATTTCGTCACTGCGCCGGATTTATGCTGCAAAGTAAGCTCTAGAAGCCCTGGCAAAGCAGGAGGTCTCATATGAAAACGCTAGGGTTGTACATATGTACGTTTCCTAACGTGTTTGGAGCTGTGCACGTGAGCACCTTCGTTGTACTGACTCCAGTGTGTGTACAGTCTTGGTCCCAGACCCAAACCAACCCCAGGTGTGATGGTAGTATTATGCTTGCATATTGTACATAGTACCGTAGTTGCTCGTTATCAGGCTTATATAGCTCACTTATAAGGAGCATATTCACTGTTAGGCGGAGGTTTGACTCGTCTCAGCTACTCTCTATTAAGCGCTGAAGTCTTCTCCCAGAAACTCATTTTTGATCCTATGGAGTTGAAAAATCTATAATTCTAATGAAGCGCACTTCCTGTTCAAGCAATGTCATACGAAATTAAGTGCATTTCACGTATAGGTGCATATTAAATTTTTTCCTGTGGAAATATAGGCACATGCACCTACTGGTTACGTTACAAGCGACTACGGTGTATTTTCTTGCTTGTACTTACCTGTTCACGGTGTACTATTGTGTGCGATGTTCATTAATATATCTTTCTTTATTCCTCAGGTGTTGTGGTCCTGACAATGTTTATGAATCTCATACGAGTGAGAAAGATCGGGTTGAAGTCGATGTTCGTCATGGTTAGTTGACATGCAGTCTTCAACGTACACTGGCCCATACAGCACAAGTACATGTGTGTATGCATACAGCCAATGTGGCCCATACATGGATTATAGCACGTATGCATATGCATGTGGTCCTGATAAGATGAGAGACTTGCCTCTATGGCTTACTAATGTTTGTGATTTCTGTGGCACTACAGTATGTGATGCGATCTTCCAGCCCTTACCCCTCCATTTCCTGTACTGGCAGTGACAATCTGGAGGTGGGAATGACCTTCAGCCTGACACACCCTAGCGCTTTTAGTTTGGATGCTGCTGGTTCGATCTCTGTCCTGCCTTTGAAGTATCTAGAGCAGTGGTGGCCAGTGACACTGGCGTACTACCCAGACTATAGTAATTTTGTTCCCTAGCTCTGGCTCCTGTATCACTAACCTCAGTCTGAATATGTCAAGGCCTGCCTTTGTAGCTCCTCAGTACCAAATATCCAGGATTTCATCAGGCAGGAGGATCCCCCCTCCTTGAATCTTTGCTGCCCTGTTTTATGTGTCCCCCCCCCCCCCCCCCCCCCCCCCCCCCCCTTCAATTTTACCACACTGTAATTTTATCCCCCCTTGAAAGAATGTTGGAAGTTGGATATACTTCTTGGTTTATACGGCAGCGTCCATGACATCACCCGTGCTTGCAGTAGCGCGTGGTACAGTCCTCCATGTTTCCTCCTCCAACTTTTTTTTCAGTACTGCATGCAACCAAAAACGCTGGTGGGTAAGATACATACCTGCCGTCATGAGTAATTTTGCTAGAGGGAGGAGGAGTGGGTGCAGATAGTGTGCAAACCGCTGTCCCCAGGAGGGTCTGAAAGAATGCACTAAGGTTGCTTCTGGTGTACATAATCATAGAATTGAAGCTCCAAAGTTCCATACAGGCTGTCATTAGCCTCGTTCCCAGGCCCACACGCCGCTTTCGGTTGCCCGAAAGAACGCGGAGGGCCTGGTAATGTTTCCTCACGTGCGTGACGTTGAGGTAGAAAGGTGGTAGAAAGGACTTAATTGAACGTGGGCGAACTGGAGCTCAGAACAGCAAGAAGAGCTAAAGTACGAGGTAACTTACCACACGTATCTAGCTAGCGGGGGGCGACTATCATACATACCAAGTGTTAAATGTGTAGTTGGTTGAACAGTATGCAAAAGTTCGCTTTTTTGGTCTGAAAATTTTGGCCATTTATCGATTATGTAATGCTCACGTGAGGAAACATACCAGGCTCTCCTCGCTTTTCCGTACTGCAAGCGACGATAAGCTGGGTGGGGCCTGGGAACGAGGCTAGGCTGTCGTAACAGCTATCTGTGTTCAATGCCAATAAAAGAAAGAAGTCGCACATAGTCATGATTGTACAGGCTACCGACCTGTTTCCCAGCCAGCACCCCAAACAGAATGCCTTATAAAGGCGTTGCACATGAAGTCTCCATGAACACAACAAACCCACTTGAAACCTTTCAATTATGCTGAGGAGAAGGTCAGGCACAATAGTAGTTTATACAGTGGGTGGGGAGTGACATACTACTATACTGTATGATGGAGTTGCTTTATAGGGAGTGGACGTCTGACAGTACCCCAAGACAGACTGAATGGCTGGCAATCCAGTCCAGAGTTGGACATAGTGGCATCTGCATAAATCTCAGTCTGGTATGTACCCCAGATAGACAGAATGGCTGGCACTCCTCCAGTCCAACAGTGGCATCTCCATATCTTGATACGGTACCCCAAGACAGACGAAATGGCTAGGAATCCAGTCCAAGTTGGACATAGTGGCATTATATATATTTTCAGTCTGATATGGTACCCGAAGATAGACGGAATGGCTGGCAATCCAATCTGAGTTGGACATAGTGGCATAAAGTTTCAGTCAGAAAGGTTGTCAGTGAATCCTACACTTGATAGTCTCCTCTGCTGAGTGTACAGTAAAGTATGGTACGCGTCTTTAAAATTGATGCCACGATTCGAAACGCCTTTCCGAGCTGTGTTTGCGGTGTATCTCTACCCCAAATTGGAAGGCTGGCTTTGTACGTACCTAAGTTTCCGATAAACGGTGCAGCTTCGCTTATGGATCTTCCAGAGTTTGTTTAGGCCTTCCGCATTTGCGTTTAGGTCTTCCATGTTCGGAATTGCACTCCAGCGACAGAAAGGTTTCTGAATCACGGCATCAATTTTAAAGATGCATACTGTACAACATATCACCTCAGAGCATATCCCCTCAGAGCATATCACTTCATATTTGCATGTACGTAGCTACGCAGTGCACATCTTGTGCACATCATGTGCACATCATGCGTGCATCATGTGCACATCATGTGCACATCTTGTGCACATCATGTGCACATCATGTGCACATCTTGTGCACATCATGTGCACATCATGTGCACATTGTTTCAGATCGATTACCGATCAAAATCCTCTTGTTACAAGCTACGTATGTACTTACATATAGACATACACATGACATGGTCTCGTAGAATGACAGTGTATGTGTTGCTGTTTGCTCTACCAAGTGAGTAGCATTTTTATGAGCCAAAGAGTGCTAAACTGCTGGTTTAGTATTCCTGCTGACTGATCTTTTTACTAATTGGGTTATTGAGCTTGAAACTGCGAGTATGCAGCCACCTATAACACACTAACCACGCCTGCTCATTAATACACTGACCACACCCACTCATTAATGACTTTCCAAGAGGCCACCTTGAACAGAGGAAATGGAAGCCATACAAGCTATTTCCCAAGCCCTTTGGTGGTAATTTTAAAATCGGACTGAGATGGCTAATCCTAGCCTCGTTCCCAGGTTGTTCCTAGGCCGTTCCTAGGCCATTCCCACCTCCAGTATTTGCAGTAATTATGCGAAGACCGGAGTTGGGAATGGTCTGGGAATATGAAGCTAGACTAACTGTGTTCCAAAACAATGCTTCGAATGGTAGCCTAACTTTCCCGTCCTTGCTAGTAAGCTCATAGTGCCTCCAGTACGATATGGAAGCTATAATTGAAGCATTGAATAGCTAATAGACTCACACTCTAGAGTGTCCCAGCATACTGCTTGACACTTGG
Organism: Axinella damicornis; assembly: GCA_963931865.1. Taxonomy (NCBI): domain Eukaryota; kingdom Metazoa; phylum Porifera; class Demospongiae; order Axinellida; family Axinellidae; genus Axinella; species Axinella damicornis. The sequence goes on from OZ007508.1 coordinate 16,397,251, forward strand.
TGGGAATTAATACCAGTGGGTGTTTGTGATGTACACACGCAAGTCTTTGGTGTAGCCAGACTTTTGACTGGACGCTGCTAACAATCCTAACATTGTTAATCGGCCTTTGTTAAGTCTTTTTAATGTGCTCAAAGTTGACTGGTGTGTTGCAGACCAGACCAGTGGTTATATCATGGAATGCAGGCACACCTAACTACTGTGTTGCCCCCAGGCCTGGTTCCCACCCGTTTTCACCATATCACCTAGTAGTCTGTATTGAAATTCTTTTGTGAAAATTTGTTGATCTTGAAGTGCACACAAACTGAAGGTGAGTCAAAATTGATGACGGCACACCTATGAGATTGGCGGTGCTTTGGGGGTCTGGAGACACGATGGAATTTGCTTGCTACAGTAGGGAAACAAGTGTTTTGCTGCTGCGATAGTGTATGCCCATGTTCTGTCCAAAGACAAAACATGTAACTGTTGCCTGTTGACTTGTGTGAAACTGTTAATCTATTTATGTCTATTATGATAATTGGAAGAGTGGCTGAAACAATGGGAAGACCTGGGTGCGAATGATGCGGCATTATTATGATGGGGAGTAAATTATTTTTTCCGTTAAGTCCGTCGATGCTTGACCATTTGCGTGTACCACAAAAGTCAGAGCTAGCATGCAAGCAAGCAATCTGAAAGATTTTGTCAGCAGAAGAGACGATCGTCACTTCGGCATGGTAGTAGTGTCAAACTACCTTCACGATGTGGCCGGTTAGGTATGTGTTGTTGCTCTCACTCAGGCTCACCCCACAGTGCTCTGCGTACATTCCAGGGGCTTTTGAACTAGGGAGGTCCATATGTCATACTGTAAATGCACTGTTCTTATGAAAATTGGAGCACTTGCGCTTGTGCAAACTGCTTGCTTCCCGTTAATTTTTGAGATTACATGTAATTTTTTATCTAAGGAAAACCAATCTACTAGAGCCCCACGAATGTGCTGGAGAATGGACACTGCCTCTGGCATGGGGTGCAGAGGGGTAGGAGCAAGGGGTGCAAGTGCCCCCCCCCCCCCCCCCCCCCCCACTTTTTACTACCTTCCTACCCCTCACCTCTCTGGGGTGGGGTCTACTGCAGGGCAGCAAAGACGGTGAGCGTGCTTCACCTGTCCGCACCATGATCTGTTCATCAGTGGTTGCAGCAATTGGGGCTAAATATGTATACCACACAGCTATGGGGCAGTATTCTCACTAGGCCTCCTCTACAGAAGGGCAATGAGGGCACTGCTCTTTGTTTTTCTAATGTGCCCTTTGTGGTCTGGTATAAAGTAAAACGTGCCTTTGCAGGCCATCTGCCCTTGATAACTTTTTAGCAGCCACTTGAAATACTTGAGTAGGCAAGGCTTCATGGGGTTCTGATTGATATGAATCTCATTACACACCCCTCTTTGAATGATTTTCTCATGAGAACACTGTACCTGGCAACCCTGCCCTGAAGAGGCCGAGAGGCTTTAGTGTGAGGCCTATTGTGGGAGACAGACAACAGAAAATGGCAGCAGTGACACCAGCGACTTGTGTTTAGTATGCTAGGGTGGTTATAAAATAGCCTCGTTCCTATCACCTTCCATGTGTACAGCCGTCACCTTGCCAAGCACATGGTGTGCTGGACAAGTGTGCAGCATGTGTCTGCTTCAGCCTGTCCATAGTAGTCTGAGATCCATACATTGCTGGCTGTGGGTTGTGTGTCATGAGTGCCTCGCGGAAGCTTGCCCCACCATCCCACCGTTCCTTGCATCTGTCACTAGTTGGGACAAGCCTGAGCGAGCATCATGAGTGCTTGCGATGTCTCCATATTGGACTGAGCTAGCATCGTGAGTGCTTGCAGTGACTCTATTGTATGCCTCGCAGAAGCTTGCCAATATTGCATATTGACTACATTCCTATAGTTATGGAGAAATTAAGCTGGCATTACTGTTGCTAGAGTTGGCAGGCGTGTGCTTGTTCATTAGCCCTAGGGCAGTGGCTGTAAGGCTTCTCTGTGTACTGCTAAGTGGCTTTGCCCATTGAACCTATTGAGATGACAGGTACTTAAGTGATAAGAGCGCTGTTTACTCTTTGGGGATTGTTTGTATATGCAGATATGAGGTCAAAGTGCGTGGATACTTCATCCGCTGTTGTGGCTTATCAAACACACAGCATGTGATGCCTGTATGGTGTACACTGAACTGTAATTACACACTGAGCACAGCTTTCTTGGAAAGTGCACATAACTGTGTATTCAATATCCAGACTGTGTACAACAAGTTTCATACTGTGGCGGGAACACACTGGAATCCCCAACAGGCATGTCGTGTAGGCATGCGGTAGAAAGTTTGAAATTTGAAATTTGAGAGTAGGCGCACATGTTAGGAGTCTGGGTTTGTGGTGGAGTATGACAGTCTTCAGTACTACACCACTAGCCCAGGAAACACTGGAGCGTTGCTTAGTGATATTGGCCACTGCAGAACACCAGGATTCCCTGCTGGAACACCACCCCCCCCCCCCCCCCCCCCGATCTTCTCTAGCCCAGGAAACACTTGAGCGTTGCTTAGCCACCACAGAACACCTGGATTCCCTGCTGGAACATGCCCCCTGATTTTCTTTAGTAACGGCATGCTTCAGACTTCTTTTGAAAACCATCCTGTATGAAAACCGTACTACCAGCATGGGGACCAGGAAGCCAACAGGATGCCCACCTCCTGGCATGTACTAGATGTACGTAGCGTGGCAGTTGGTGCGGTATGGCTAATACAGTACCGAACCCGAGGTCTGTATCAGCCATACAGCAGGCAACTACCATGCTGTATGTAGTATATCACATGCAGTGATGTTAGGTAGAGAGGTGGTCGGCACATTGGGGGTTGTGCCCAACCATAATAATTCGTGGCGTCGTGAACAACAGCACTACAGACTGTGTTCTATCAGCTACAAGATCTCTGCATTAGCAGCATTATCGTTATAGGGAAGTGTCTGCTCCATTGATTTCGATTGTGCACTTGTAGAAATTATTGCACACTCGACTGTTCTATTATCTGCAGTGCAGTGTCAGCACTTAGGTACAAATAGCCGCACGCCAGTGAGTTCTGTGTACAAGGCAGTTGATCAGCGTAGCTTCCAGCCAATTCTTAGTCTCGTTCCCAGACCCTCATACGTGCAGAAGAGGGTCTGGGAACGAGAATAGCCAATTGTTTTGACATAGTACAGTAGTACAGTATAATGCTGTTATACTGAGTACTGGGATGGATGTGCTCAGTGACATCAACATCATCGTAGGGATAGGGGTATTGAGAATTTCCGATGGTGATTATTACCAAAGCAATTTCGTACCACGATCATCACAATTATCATGGTAATGAAATTTCAAATATGAAACCTATCTCTGAGTACATGTACTTTTTAGTTAGTCTCGTGCCCAGACCACAGCCCCCGAGGGGAGAGACGGTTTGGTGAATGAAGTCGAATTTCTTCGGCTTATTACCGGAATGTGGAAAAGACCAATCAGATTGTTAGATTGTTAATAGTTACATAGCAATCGCTTTGAATGCTCATAAGCTGGAGAAGACAACAGCCAAGAGCCTTTGCCATGCCAGTTTTCCCTTAGCGCTGACTGTGTAGGGCAATGCTACATCGTGGCGACAACTTCTGAAGACTTTCGTGCTCCATTGTGCTAGTTGTGAGCCCTGTGACATCGCTTTTGTTGGGAGCTTTGGAAGCGAGGTCAGCAAAAGGATCAAGTACAACGAAGGGCCCCCTCTAGATGCAAGCTAATGCTGGCCCTAGCCCTAAGGGGCCGTTCTTCGTATTTGACCCCAGCAGACCGTCTCTCCCCTCGGGGGGGGGGGGGGGGGGGGGGGGGGGGGGGGAGGTGGTGGTCTGGGCACAAGACTACTGTTTAGTGACCCACTTTTAGACGATTACTGACAATTATTGTATATACAAAAATGTAGGTACTCCCGATTACAATTATTGCCAGTTTGAATTATCACGGTTTTATGGATAACTTATCCCTACACGGTCACCTAGTACTTCAACAAATCGTTTCCTATACTTGCGCGCAAATCAATTCTATTGACCCGGAAGCACGTTCTTTTGGTATTCTGATAAAGTCCGGTAGTCTGTGAGTCGACACTGCTAGACGGTAAACAGATTCCATTTGACCATCACTGTGCCCACACTGTCCATTCTGCATTCCTCCCTGTGTGAGATGACACCGCCAGTTTGAGCACTGAGCTGTTCTCAGGAGTTGCAAGGGTTCGCTGACTTCCACAGGAATCCAGTTTTCCTGGCTCTAGGTGGGCTAATTGAGTTTGTGTAGTTGGCGGAGGTATGCACAGTTTGGACAGGAGCAGACTGTGGTTTCTGTGAGTGCTGGTACTCAAAAGGCCCAATGACTGATCACTGGTGTTTATCCAAAGTAGTGTTTGTCCCAGAATGATGTAACCTTATTCCCACATCCGTGTGCATCAGCATTGGTATTTAACCTACTCCAAGGAGTCCCATACACACACCCACGCAATGACACCAACACATAGAACCAGTTATTATCCGCAACCCGTGCAATGGCTCTTGGCCTCATTCCCAGGCTCCCCCCTTCGTGCGCGGTGACGAAAAATGCAGAAGGGGAGCCTGGGAACGAGGCTAATGACACCAACGCGTGTTACCAGTTATTATACACGCACCCATGCAATGACACCTAGCCTCGTTCCCAGGCTCCCCCCCCCCCCCCCCCCCTCGTTCCCAGGCTCCCCCCCCCCCCCCCCCCTCGTTCCCAGGCTCCCCCCCCCCCCCCCCCCCCGCGTGCACGGTGACAAAAACTTTGGATGGGGAGCCTGGGGCTAATGACACCAACACATGGAACCAGTTATTATACACACACCCGTGCAATGACACCAACACGTGGAACCAGTTATTGTCCGCAACCCGTGCATGACCTTCGTGGACTCCTCGTGCTGCTCACATCCGTGCCCCATACCTCCAGTGCACAACTTTGACATCTGTCATGTGCAGAGCACTCTGAACAGCTGGCTCTTGACGTCCATGTCATGTATAAGAATTGTTAAACCTTTTAGATATCCTGTTAGAAAAGGATGTCAATTGATCTGCCGTAGGGACTAGTTAAGGTTACAATGTACTGTTCGATTAAATTTTTTTGCTGGTAACTTTGCTGCTTTATACTTCAGGCAGGAACTATATATAGAAACAAGTTGCATTCCAACATTACAAGACAATGGAACTCCTGGAACAGGAAAGTAAAATGCCCCAGGGTATTTGGACCTAAGCAATTAGACTCACTGCTCAAGCACTTTTGCGTCAAATTACTGAGAGGCAGACTGGAGCCCAACCTTCAAAAATTCTCTGGCACTACTACGCAGTCTTTGCTAGGTCGTGATGAAGAGATATTCGTTGATCCGTGTATATTTTTAGCTATCTGCACAAAAGCTTGCCGGATCATCCAAGAAGAGCATGCTCTAGGCTAGTCTCGGTCCCAGACCCAACCAACCCCAGCATGGATCGCTTTTAGTAAGCGATACACGCGCTGGATAAACGGTCTGGGAACGAGACTAGCTCTAGGCATGCATAATCTTAGTTTCGTGCCCAAATTTCGTGATTTCTTTTCATGCCGCCCTGCAAAATACCGTATAGCGGGATATTTTCATAGGTGCAAAATTTTGTATAAATGGCCAAATTTTCGTATTTTAATTTTCGTATGCGCCTGCGTATTGCCACGCCTCCTAGCACTACGCGTACGCAATTAAGTGTCGTCTTTCGGTTGAGGCGCCTAGGCAATGCACAATGGTGAGAGGGTACGTCTACAATGCTGATATCTGGGCCTCTGTTGTTGGCAAGAATTTTGGAATAGCCGCCTGGTTTGCGGCATACTCGCCGTCGTTGCTAGTAGTCTCGCTGGGCCAGACCCCGCGAGACTAGCTAGATCGTTGCTGCTCAGTGAACTTTCATTTGTCGCACTTCCCACGTTGAGTCTCGTTATCGTAGCAGGCTAACGGGTATATATAGACAGGTCCACTGGAGCCTGGAAGGCCGTTCGAAGGCTAGAAATACCGTTATAAAACGCCACCGCTTGCTCGCCGCTTCCACGTGTTCGATTGCCCGTTCTAAATTTGACGTTAAAATTTCTATGGTTAAAATTTTCGCAGTTTTAATTTTCGTATCTCGAGGCTTCATCCGAAATATATGAAAATTAGCACCAGACGAAAATTTCCCGCTATACGGTACACCAGGCTACCCGTGCAACAAGTCAAAACACGTGAGAAACAATTTCCCTTCGTAAAATTTTACGCAAAGTATAAAGCCTCATTAGTCTGTGGTTAATTGAGTTTGTATTACAGGTTAGTCCTTTGTGAGTCACGAAAGATGCTGAGAAATCAAGCTGTTTTTATATTAGTAATCACTAGTCTATCAGTGTTTTGAAGTGGTCTCCCTTGGTCTCTAGTGGTCTCCTGCTTCCACTATGAATAATGTTATCTCATTTAAACAACCTGGCAGCAGCCTCCAGTTTGTACAACGTAACCTCAATAGGCACATGCGCCTATCATATGCAGCAGTAAGAAGACATGTGCTTATTATCAGTACACACGTATTCGTGGTATGTGATTATTGCTGTTCCGCATGGAGGTATTTTGGCAATGGATGTCAAGATGACGAAGACGTGAAGTGCCTCTCACATGCACACACACACACACACACGACAGAGTTACAGTGGCCTCCGAGGTGCAGTGGCGTTCTCCCTCGCTATTTCTCGGATCTTTGATGAGCCTGAGCTGCAGACGTCGGAGCTTGACGCGGTGAAGAATGAGCTGGTACTCAGGAGGAGCATGCTGACAGCCGTGACCTTCCTTGTGCTGTTCACTGTGTTCATACAGGTATGAACTACCACGCAGTGAGGTGGGAGCGTGTGTGTGATGTACAGCGAGGTGAAGCGTGTGTGTGATGCACGGAGAGGTGGGAGAGTGCGTGTGATGTACGGAGAGGTGGGAGTGTGCATTGTCTTGATGTTTGGAGAATGTCCAGCATGAATATTATTGCTGAGTGCATTAGCGTGAGGCACTGAATGGGGGATCTATTCTTGTGATAATTATGCTTATGTATGTACGTACATAGGTATGCATATATGTACGTACGTACATACGTACGTACATGTGTCACTCAGGAATGTTAATGACGCTTAGGAATGTTGCAGGTTTCCTATCAGCCAATAGAGTTGTAATTGCAGCGAGTGGGGACTTCAGGGCTTGCAGAGCTAGAGCAGCTAGCGTAATCAACATTTTTTCTCAGCTCCACACTCTCAAACTCATTAACTAACTCAAGCACATAAGCTTGTGATCAAGTCACACGTACGCATGCGGCACGCACGAGGCGTGATGCGGATACGGATTTGACATCGTCAAGTAGCAAACAAGCCAATTAACATTTTATCTCCAATTGTGTCATGTGTTTATGTGCGTAGAAGTATTGTGAAAGCACTTATTCACCCACAGGGCACCACCATCAAACCACTCGTGAAGAGGATGAAAGTGGGAACTGTTGTGCAGCACAAGCCTACCATGAATGAAACCATCCATGGCACTGTGAGTCACACGTATAACGCACACATACAGCCATCGCTGCGATCACATGGTTAACACACATGGTCCAGATATGTGACAAATTGTGCCTTTGATGATACAAGCATGAAATTTGGCACACAGTTAGAGGGAGCCCTAAGGAAGATTTTTGGCTATAGGGCCATCACAGATTTTGCGTACGGCAACAATGGCAGCCATTTTCCAAAATGGCCGCCACCCGATACTATTTTATCGGTAGCTGAGGTTCTAAACCACCTAGGAACTTTATTTTGATGGCTAATCCTACATTTTCAGTGAGGGGGAATGCAGTGGAGCTATTTGCAACCAGCTAGCAACGAGTTGAATGTGTGTATCTAGCATTCCTGAGTAGTCATCTGGTGAGACATGTAGCCAGCTAAGTAGCTACATACCTACAAAATTTTTCTACTGTGGAGCAGGCTAGTGGAGCAGGCTAGTCGAGCTTGCTCCACTCGTGGAGCGGGTAGTGGAGCAGGCTAGTGGAGAATTCTCCACTAGTGGAGCAGGCTTGAAGAGCTTGCTCAACTATAGTGGAGCAGGCCAGAGGAGCATGCACCACTAGTAGTACAGGCTAGTGGAGCTTGCTCAACTAGTGGAACAGGCTAGCAGAGCATGCTTCACTAGTGCAGAGCCTGCTCCACTAGTGGAGCTGGCTAGAGGAGCATGCTCCACTAGTAGGGCAGGTTTGTGGAGCAGGCTAGAGGAGCATGCTCCACTAGTAGGGCAGGTTTGTGGAGCAGGCTAGTGGAGCATGCTCCTCGAGTGCAACAGGCTAGAGTAGCAGGCTAGTGGAGCATGCTCGACTAGTGGAGTAAACTCCACTAGTGGAACAGGCTAGTGGAGCAGGCTAGTTGAGCTTGCTCCACTAGTGGAGCAGGCTAGTGGAGCAGGCTAGTTGAGCTTGCTCCACTAGTGAAGCAGGCTAGAGAAGCCTGCTCCACTAGACTGCTCCTCTAGTGCTGCTCCACTAGCCTGCTCCACTAGCCTGCTCCACTAGCCTGCTCCACTAGCCTGCTCCACTAGCCTTCTCTACAAGTGGATCATGCTCCACCAGCCTGCTCCACTAGCCTTCTTTACTAGTGGATCATGCTCCACTAGCCTGCTCCACTAGCCAACTCCACCACATAAGCATGCGCCGTTTGCATGCTCCGTGGAGCTTGCTCAACTAGTGGAGCAGGCTAGTTGAGCTTGCTCCACTAGTGGAGCAGGCTAGTTGAGCTTGCTCCACTAGTAAAGCAGGCTAGAGAAGCCTGCTCCACTAGACTGCTCCTCTAGTGCTGCTCCACTAGCCTGCTCCACTAGCCTGCTCCACTAGCCTGCTCCACTAGCCTTCTCTACAAGTGGATCATGCTCCACCAGCCTGCTCCACTAGCCTTCTTTACTAGTGGATCATGCTCCACTAGCCTGCTCCACTAGCCAACTCCACCACATAAGCATGCGCCGTTTGCATGCTCCGTGGAGCTTGCTCAACTAGTGGAGCAGGCTAGAGGAGCTTGCTCCACTAGTGGAGTAGAGCATGCTCCACTAAGCCTGCTCCACTAACCTGCTGCACTAGCCTGCTCCAGCCTGCTTCACTAGTGGAGCATGCTCCACAAGCCTGCTCCAAAAGCCTGCCCCACTAGCCTGCGCCACTTGCCTGCTCCACTAGCCTGCTCCACTAGCCTGCTCCACTAGCCTGCTCCACTAGCCTGCTCCACTAGCCTGCTCCACTAGCCTGCTGTACTAGCCTGCTCCACTAGCCTGCTCCACTAGCCTGCTCCACTTGCCTGCTCCACTAGCCTGCTGTACTAGCCTGCTGTACTAGCCTGCTGTACTAGCCTGCTGTACTAGCCTGCTGTACTAGCCTGCTGTACTAGCCTGCTGTACTAGCCTGCTGTACTAGCCTGCTGTACTAGCCTGCTCCACTAGCCTGCTCCACTAGCCTGCTCCACTAGCCTGCTCCACTAGCCTGCTCCACTAGCCTGCTCCACTAGCCTGCTCCACTAGCCTGCTCCACTAGCCTGCTCCACTAGCCTGCTCCACTAGCCTGCTCCACTAGCCTGCTCCACTAGCCTGCTCCACTAGCCTGCTCCACTAGCCTGCTCCACTAGCCTGCTCCACTTGCCTGCTGTACTAGCCTGCTCCACTAGCCTGCTCCACTAGCCTGCTGTACTAGCCTGCTCCACTAGCCTGCTGTACTAGCCTGCTCCACTTGCCTGCTGTACTAGCCTGCTCCACTAGCCTGCTCCACTAGCCTGCTGTACTAGCCTGCTCCACTAGCCTGCTCCACTAGCCTGCTGTACTAGCCTGCTCCACTAGCCTGCTCCACTAGCCTGCTCCACTAGCCTGCTGTACTAGCCTGCTCCACTAGCCTGCTCCACTAGCCTGCGCCACTTGCCTGCTCCACTAGCCTGCTCCACTAGCCTGCTGTACTAGCTTGCTCCACAGGTGGTGCATACTCCACCAGCCTGCTCCACTAGCCCTCCATTAGCCTGAATTACCATCCCCAGGTGACTGGGGGGGGGGGGGGGGGGGGGGTGGAAGAGGAAGGACATGGGTGGATGGGAAGTTCATTGGACCACATTGCCAGAAGCAACCCAGGCATGTGTGAACTCTTAAAATGTGGATGCAAGAAGGGGTGTAGCAAAGGAAGATGTAAATGTATGAAAGCAGCACTTCGATGCACTGCCCTTTGCCACTGTGGTGGACTATGTTCTCAGAACTAAACTTGCTGTGAACTTGTCAAAGAACATACTCTACTGAACTGTTACAGATTTTTGACTCCGCTAATAATTATATTCATCCCTCAATGTTAAATTCAGTATTAGGTAGTTGCTAGCATGTTGCAAACAGCACCACTGCATTCCCCCTCCTTGAAAATGTAGGATTAGCCATCAGAATAAAGTTCCTAGGTGGTTTAGAACCTGAGCTACCGATAAAATAGTATCGGCTGGCGGCCATTTTGGAAAATGGCTGCCATTGTTGCCATACGCGAAATCGGCGATGGCCCTATAGCCAAAAATCTTCCTTAGGGCTTCCTCTAACTGTGTGCCAAATTTCATGCTTGTATCATCAAGGGCACAATTCCCCACAATTTATCCGCTGGACTAACACAGTTATGCAAGTTGAAGTATTTAGGTTAGTGTGGGTTTGTCAGCTGAGGCGTACGTTCTTGAAAATACGTACATATGACATTGAACTTGACAGCCAAAAGTTTATTCTTCACAAGAGGTGTAGCCAACCCGATGGTTAGACCTGGAGTCCCTTTTGCAGTTTTAACATGATATCCTTGTCCCCAAATGGCAGTTGAAACTCTTTCGCACTGGTCTCACCGCTGGTTTTCGGTTCACCCTCTTGCTCTGTAGTCTACCCCCGGCACCATATTCTGTGAATGTACAATTTCAGCACCTTCCAAAACACATTTTAGCAGAATTGTCGAGTCAGAACTGTTTGGGGGGGGGGGGGGGGGTGGTCTCTAATCGCTGGACTGGAAAATGGACTTGAATGGTGGAATGGAAAATGGTAAAAAGTCTTAGACTTTTTACCAGACTATGGAATCCACAAAAAAAAAAACCGGAAAGGGACAAAAGAAGCTAGAACACAGTGTGCTTTTGCTGTCAACCGTATTCCATTCCATTTTCCATTCCATCATTCCCGTACGGACAGAAAGGATGAAGTAGTCAGTGAGCTTGTGCAGTGGCTATTCAGGCCTGTAGCCAGCATTGTAAGAGGAGGGTGTAGTCTCATCTGGAGGCGCGGGGTAGCTGCATGAAGAGACAGCATAACAGCTCAATAAATGTGCGAAGCATGGAAAACTTTTTGGGGCCATCATTTTTGCAAAAGGCTCTCACAGAAACTTCATGCTTTGCACTGCACTCGCACGTCTTCCTGCTTCTGTGCACCACAAAACACTGGCTTCTTTTGATCCTTGCTGTGACTTGCAGCTACTTGCCGTTCAGGCGTGTGCAGTAGTCACGTGATACTGGTGAGTTTATTTAGGGGGTTCGATCAAGCCCATCGACCCCCCCTGGCTACGGGCCTGCTAACTTGCACTAGTGCAAACAACAACCACATAGTGAAAGTGTTTATCTGCTTCGCAGGCTGCATTCACAATTATTCATAGTTTACAATTTATGAAAGACTGAGTGTAAGTCGATCTGCAGTTGTGTGTGTTGGAGTCAGATCCTAGCCTCATTCTCAGGCCCCCTGACCAGCTATTTGTCGCTTGTAGTACGGAAAAGCAGGGAGAGCCTGGTATCTTTTCTCACGTGAACATGACGTAATCGACAAGTGGCAAAAATATATCTGATTGAAAAAGAGTGAAGTTTCACTCTTTGTTCAACCAACTACATGTTCAATGCTTGGTGTGTATGGCAGTCGCCCCCCACTAGCTAGATACATGTGGTACGTATGTACGCACCTTAGCTCTTCTTGCTGTTCTGAGCCCCAGTGCACCCATATTCAATCATGTCCTTTCTACCACCTTTCTACCCTTGATGTCACGAACGTGAGGAAAGATACCAGGCCCTTTGTGTTCTTCGTGCAACTGAAAATGGAGCGGGCCTGGTAGCAAGGCTAGTCCGATCCTATATTCTATATATGTACATGCAAACTGTCCATCCATGAACGTTACCTTATAAGGTATGTGTGGGTACCTATGTAGCTAAACTTGCCATACCATGGTGAGTAGTTGTTCACCTTGACATTGCCTCGTGTGTTTCAATCGGAACCCATTGGCCGTGAAATGGTGATGTCTAGCGGTTGCTTCACACCTCAAAACCCGATATATTTCTCATTCCACGGAGTGTTACGCTTGCATTATGACACCCATAATTCTGACCGATGTAGCTTGCCATTATATGCTCGTTAATATTTGGGAATTTGGCGTAAGTTGAATCTCATTAGTGGATTCTTTACATGTTTTCCATGTTAGAGTTGCATCAGACGTACGTCGTTTGTAATGGAAGAATGTGGTTGTATTTCGTGCAGTTAGTGCAAAGTGCTCATAGTCAAGCGAATGCTTGCATAGTTGCTATTTTTAAGAGGATGTTTTTCAGAATGGTTACTTCACAGACACTACCAATTGTAGGAATGCTTGCATTCCGCACCTGAGATTGACTTCCTGTAAGGTGAGAAACGGTCCACCAGGTGTGTTTTGTGTGTTACCAATGTATCGTATCACTTGTTGCCCTCACGGAGAGGTGAAGGGTCTTGAAAATGTTCATCGCTGAGTGTGCATGGACTCCATGGGATGTGGTATTTGCAGGTTAGACAGTAAACAGGGAGTGCGGCACACTGACTGGTAGAGTGAGAGTCTCTAGTGCTCAACTCAGGCTCTGTACTGGGTTCATATCCCACTAAAGCCCTCGGTTTTTCTGTTGAACGGTAGTTTGTCTTTCAAAAAGGAACTCCGGAAAAACGAGTTTGAGCAATGCCATTTATTAACTCAGTGATGATGTCATCACCATCCCCCATTAATGGGGCCCAGGACCCCACCTGCAAGAAAACCACCTGCACTGGAGATGTAGCATTCCTGGATTATTAAATCAAAATGAACCGAACTGATTTGCAGGGTAGGCGGTAAACTGAAGCCTTCCTTCCAGCTAGAGGCATATGTCTCCTGTTGAGAAACAAGCCAATGCATGGGCATGATTCTAAAAGGTGAGTCTGCCCCTTTAAGGTATTATACCTCCTGTGGAAATAATCGCTGCTCTTCAATGGGAAATTCGGTAAATGTGCACCTGTTATTTACACAAGCAACTTGTAACGTGTGAGTTGAAGATCCAATTTCAATCTGAATCTCAGGCTTCATTATGGTAATCAGCTGTTGTGATAAGTACTGTTGCTATAGCAACAGATCTTGGTGCAATTAAAGCAGTAGCGTAAGCAACCACCTTCAATTAACAAGTAGGTGCACCTGTTATGCAACTGCTCTAGGAATTCATCCCTTGTTTTAAAGTTGTACATGAAGATACCGTAACTCCCCTTCAAATGTTAATTACTCCTTGTCCCTGCCGCTAAACTGATAAGTATCGGCCAAGATAGTTTAATTAGATCTGTAAACGTAATAAGCTATAATTAATGACCAAATTAGTATTCTTTTACCCTAATCTTCAACACTGGCCACAAATTACGCTACTCGAGTTTCCATACTGCAGGTGCGTTGTTAGCTGTATCCTGTTTGACCAGGTAGTGGAGGGAGGGGGGGGGGAGAAGAGGGAGAGAGGAAAAAGAAAGGGAAGAGGTGAAGGAGAGAGGAGGGGGAAGGGAAAAGAAGGGTTGAGTGTGAGGGGAGGGAGAGGCAGAGGAGGGTGAGGTGAGGGGGGGGGAGGAAGTTCAGAATCTCTGTGCGTCTTCCCTGAGTGCATGCTCAAGTATTCCTTACAAGTAAACTATCAAATTGACCTGGGACTTCTTATTGAGGGCAGAGCCGTAACTTAGACCGTGTTACCATCCAGGTAGGAAGATAATTGGTGTAATTCAAATATTTGAGCATGCACTCAGGGAAGTTGCACAGAGATTCTGACTACACCATCATGATTCCCAGCATACACTGAACCTCACCTTGGTGGTAGAGTTATGAGTGCTTTTTCCCCGTGGATTGCCGTGGCTCTTAGGAATGTGATTGCTATCTTGCGCTGACAATTTTTGTGTAATACTGTGCTCACCTTGGTGATGAAATTGTAGTGTTTTTGTCTTCTGCCGTTGCTCGCTTCGAGTTGACGACTGTTGTTTGCAGTATATGATTTCACAGTTATTTTGAGAGAGCTGTGCTTGTCCCCCTACTGAACATTCATAATCTTTACTGATGACCTCACTGTTGTCCACTTCAATAGCAGCATGAGTATGTATGCGGACGATGATCTTCTGTATAGGCCTATACATTCCCTTTTAGACTACCAAGCCCTGCAGGCTGACATTGATGCTATCTGATTGGATTTCAGCAATTGAACCATCTGCAAACAGTGTAGGTATGATTCCGCCCCAGCCTACCAAGAGTGTGTTCGCCTCTTGAACATTATTACACTCCTGGTAGGGGAAAAATTGTGCCGCCGCGTAATGTAATTAATTAATTAATAAACGTTTGACTACTTCGGAATGGCCTACAAAGATTCTGACTACACCGTCGTGATCGCTATCATGCAATGACGCAAAATCAAAATAATTGTGCTGAAACTCACCTTGGTGGTGGAGATACAAGCGCTTTTGTCGTGCCGTCGGCCGCCATTGCTCGATTGCTGTCTTCGACGTTGGTTCCCAGTAGTCTTACGAAGGCCCCACAAAGATTCTGACCACACAGCCGCGATCGCTATCGTTCACTGACGCTGACATGCCAAAACTCACTGTGCTGGCAAAGTTGTTAGCACTGTAATAAGCTCGTCTTACTTTTGGACGCCATTGCTGACTCGACATCGCGATCAAGTAATTGGAATGAGCTGCAATACCTAGGTTGCGCGTCCAGTGCGAGTTGCAACCAGTTGCAACGCGGCTACCAGGAGTGCGGTTGCCCCTTGTTACATTACGTCAAGTGAAATATGCGCAACAATTTTTCTCCTACCAGGAATGTAGCGGTGCATTGAGTTTGCTCAGAACTGAAATAGCACCTTAAAAGGTAGTCATTGTCTGCTTATTTGAAGTTAGTAGGAACTCAACTTCAATGTTTTCCCAAGCTGACAGGATGTGTGTGTGAGTGTGTAACCACATCTAATGACCACATTAAAGGAAAAATTTGGGAGGTGGGTGGGTGGGGGGGGGGGGGGATGTCTGTCTTCCCTCTTTACTGCCAGTGATATTGGCTGTATAAAGCTCATGCAAACTTTGGCCCACACCTGAAGAGGGATACTTGATATTTTTATGAGTTGATAGTTTTTCCGCCATCAAATATTTTCAGTTTGCTGTCAGTGTGCTGCTGTGTAGCAGAGTACACAGACATTTCAAGGCTCTATGAATGGAAGATGGAGGGTGCTGAATTTCCTCACCAAAATGTTATCACCTGTGATTGTGTGTGTGGCCTTTGTATATTCTGCAATGCTTCCATGTAGCTCCTAGGCTGCCGTTGTTGGGCAGCTGCTCCATGGAGTCTGAAGCGCACATTCCACAAGCAATCTTGCAGCAGGGAAAATCTCCATAGGCTGCCCATTCCCACACCAGTAGACCTTCAGCATCAAAGCAGCCACTGGAATTTTGCGAAAAGGGAGAAAATCCTTACAAGAGCGAGCCTCACTGTTAAAGAATAGGCCTTGATTAGGAGTGTGGGGTTACCTAATGTACAAGCTGTGTTCACAAATGAGTGCAAATGGACGTTCAAAGGCAACCAAAATTGGATTAATCTGTATGGAATGTAGACAACTAGTAGGTCTTTGCATTCCTGGTGCAATCTGGTGTTACTTGGTGGGGCTCCCAGGGGTCCCATGACGACCTTGGCTGGGGCCATGGTGACAGTGGCATTTTCCTGAGAGGGGCTTCCTGTTCCAGAGTGGCTTTGTCACACTTCCCTGTAAGTGTGAATAGAAGCAGTGGGCGTGTGCGTCAACAAACTCTGCTTTCGCCACAACTTTGTCCACCTGCCGCCATCATTACTACTGGGGGACCAAATATTACTTCACTGTCCTTAGTTTCCATTTTTATGGCAGCATGGTATGGGATTCCAAGAAGATCATTTAATATCTACCAGGAAACCTAAAACGTGTTTCCTTTCCCTGTCCTGAGGTGCACAAGTCAACTCAAGCTGATTATTTCCTAATATGCACGTGATTCCCAGCTGCTAAACAATGCTGATTTCAACGTACCTAACTTAGTGTACAATCCACGGATGTGACCTTAGCTTTGTCCACTACCAGTAAACGCTGGTCTACTAAACCCAGGCCTTCAAATCGCGGGGGGAAGGCCTGGTATACACTGTTTGCGCATGTGTTTAATTTAAATGTGAATATTACGTCAATTTAATTGTGACGTTTGCGAAGCATAAGAAAGAGCCTCAGAGAAACTACTACCACCGGAACTTTTGCACGGCATGATTGCTACTCGTCGTTCGTTGCGGTTCTTCTAGGAATGTAAACGTAGACGTCATTCGACGTCATCGTTTCACAGAAGAATACCGAGATATCCTATTTTCCAAGATTTTGGGGGAAATTAAGTGCATGCGCAAACAGTGTATACCAGGCCTTCCCCCCGCGATTGAAGGCCTGGGTACGAGGCTACTAAACCCCATGTTCATGATGTAAGTTGTGAATTTGTGTGCCCATACGATACGCCTGACGGCCCTAACCCCAACCTGTTCCAAGATTGACCTATTTTTTCTTTGCTGCATTTTTTTTTTGCTCACCCGCTGTGTACCTCAATGGTTTATTAACTGAAGGCACAGACTGCACGAAGCTATACAAACCATACGGCCACTGAGCTCAAATGATAAAGGAAAACATGCTCTTTATGATTCTCCATCACCCCTATTATCCAGCTTTCTGCTGCTCGAACAGACTACGTAGATTGGGCTCAATCCAATCTGTGACCTGTACGTATATCACTTTTCATCATGTAACTGGCTTGTACAAGATCTCTCTGTTGGAGCCATGACAACGTGCCACAGGTATCGTAGTCTGATCTTCATCAGTTTGCTGCACACTGTTCTTGAGCTCTACTCTCTTCCTGGGTTGGTTAGCCAGTCTCTGGTAGTTTCTTAGGACAACCCCCTGATCCAATAACCTCTCTTTGTTCTTGAATGTGGAGATTGCATCTTTGGTCAGACTGAGTCACTGACTGCTGCTTATTGGATTTACATGTACTATGGGATTCTTCATCCTTCAAACCCTGTGTGCCACATCAACAGCCATTGCAGACTACTTAGTGTATAATTGGTTACCTGTGGCTGCAACTTGAGTGTGTGTGATGTAATTGCTGCATTGTGCATTCAACTGTGTGTAGTAATGGAGTAGTGTCGGTTGGCACACCTTCCTCTCTGGCAACCATCCAGGCTGATATTCCACCTGGGACAATGCAGTGTGTGTATGCTGACAATGCAGTATAGTGCATGCTGCAGTGTGCATGCTAGCTAGTTGGTCTAGAGGGCTGGTGTACATCCTAGTCTTCTTGCAAATGTGGAGCAGTCATCATTTTGCAGGGGAAAACTATAGACCAGCTAGCAAGCGTGACTAGCTATAGCCTGAGCGTTCGCTCGTGATTTGTCACTTGAATACACCGTGTACCTCTCTACTTACCCCTGTTCATATGTATCAGGTGTTGTGGTCTTCCGAGGACTTCTCGCTGTCATACTGAGCATCACTAGTCTGTACGCTTTGAAACCAGATGCAAATTCCTTGATCTTTTTGTATTAGTTCCTACAAAGGAGTAGTCCGTATCTGATCAGGAGACTGACTTATCACAGAGTCTGTACGGTATCACAGTCTGTATGGTATCACAGAGTCTGTACGGTATCACAGAGTCTGTACGGTATCACAGAGTCTGTACGGTATCACAGAGTCTGTACGGTATCACAGAGTCTGTACGGTATCACAGAGTCTGTACGGTATCACAGAGTCTGTACGGTATCACAGAGTCTGTACGGTATCACAGAGTCTGTACGGTATCACAGAGTCTGTACGGTATCACAGAGTCTGTACGGTATCACAGAGTCTGTACGGTATCTCCAATACTGCTCCTGATTCCTGACCTAACACGTGCATCTCAGCTTGGAATGAGAAAACGAAGTGCAAACTCTGAGATCACGGCCTCTGCATAAAGAGCACCACTTCAGCAAGCTCTTCCAACTTGCGCTTTCCCTTCTGACCCCACTGGCTGGTACATGAGGCCACGCAGAGTATGTGTGTAACGTTAAGGTTGCATGTATTCTCCCCGCACTGGGGTCATGCAAATTTAGTAGTGGAGGCAGCTGCCTTATTAGTGCCAGTTTTACCTGCAACATGGAAAGTTACCTTCCCGTTTTGTATCCTAGATCTTCTTCGCTTCAATAATATACCTCTAGATGTCATCCAGCACTACGTTCTACATTTAATTATTCTTTACACTTTATGCAAGGGTTTACATAGTGTCGTGGCTTACACATTTTGATTATTCCTCTCCCTACCCAGACCATAGACCACCTGATGTCTGGATTGGAAGATATATTGGGACACTTTGGACACAACCGACTCCGGGTGAGGCTGTAGGTGTGTAGCCTCGTTCCCAGACAGCCTCCCACGCAGCCTGGGAATGAGGCTAGTAGGTGGAGTAGCTTGAATCCCCCTGCTTACTGTGGTATAGAAGCCTTGCTAAACTCTGAATTGTACCCTATGAACAGTTAGTATTTGAGAACATATCGCTTTCTTTCATGTGTATGCACAGGTATGTCAGTTCACAACATCAGTTCAGACTTGTCCGAGACTGAAATTAGGAATAATTATTATTGGGCGTCAGAAAGTGCTGTGTGTGTTGTACAATACCTAGTACTTTAGTCCTTGGTCATGTTATCCTGTTTGCTCCTGGGAGACATAAAAGGCTGTTGCGTAATGTGTGCCAATTTTTATGTGCTAAACTGTGTCGCAACCCTCCCTCCCCCACTCCCTTCCTCAATCCTCTTCCTTCCTCTCCCCTTCTCTCCCTCCCACTCCCTTCCTCTCCCCTTCTCTCCCTCTCGCTCCCTTCCTCTCCCCCTCTCTCCCTCCTACTCCCTTCTCTCCCCTTCTCTCCCTCTCGCTCCCTTCCTCTCCCCCTCTCTCCCTCCTACTCCCTTCCTCTCCCCTTCTCTCCCTCCCGCTTCCTTTCTCTCCCCTTCTCTCCTCCTCTCCCCTTCTCTCCCTCCTGATCCTTTCCTCTCCCCTTCTCTCCCTCCTATTTCCTTCCTCTCCCTACTGCTCCCCTGGTCTCCTTCCCTCTCCCCTTCTCTCTCATCTTACGCCTACCTTCTACAGGAAAGACTGCAGGATTTTGACACGAAATACCTCCGCAAGATATTTGAGCGGTATCCTGAGGCAAAAGACGAGCAAATCCTCCATGCCTTTAGGAGACTGCAGTACAAGTAAGTGGTTCAAATGCTCAGCAGTGGTATATGCTATCACAGAATGCTTTCCATAAACTCTCCATGCCGTACGCAAGTAAGGATTAATTTGAAAACTGTCGCTGTTTGGAGATAATTTTCTATATGCACCTTTGGGACTTTGGAAAGTGTCTTTGAATTATGTAGTCAACATGCAGCACTCTTCTACTCTTCTGTAACTTGGGCCCGCTTTTAGTGTTGGCCTCGTACCAAGGATTTCTACCCCTGATTTTGTCTCACAGCTTTGGGAAGGAAAGCCTGGGATGATTTTGCATGTGAGTGAGACGGTGTCGCGTGTCATCACAACCACCTCAATCCCAGGCTAATGCCACCATGGTATGCTCAACGTTCGCATTGTTTTCAGCACACGAAACCAGAAGCTGCACTACGGAGAGGACTTACCGTCCAGAGAATTCTCCCAAGTCACAAACTGGGGTGGAAAGCCTGGGTGCAAGGCTAACATTGGTGTGACGTTCGTTTGTTTGTATACATTCCTGTTTGTCTCTGTCCTCACTAAGCCTGACTGTATACCAACACCGTGAAGCCCAGTGTGCCGCAGCACACAGTGGTCTTCTTTCAGCATTCGCAAACTACTGTGCAGGTGTGCTCCCGATACACTTGCAAGTGCAGAAGAAGCCTAGCATTGGATTGTGAAGACCGTCAGTGATTAACGAATTGATCTAATCAATTATGGAGTTAATTCAAAATTAGCCACAGGCGGGTTGGGTGCTTATGTTATTATAGTAATTATGGTAAATTGATTCAGAGATAAGTTTCTGTGTTTGTAGCAAAAAAAAAGTCAGTTCATTTGAGCTATTCTCATTGCATAAGTAAAAGTAGGTCATGTGAGAGCAGGCGGGCGGATTGAGTATGCCATTTACTTTCTATGTACTACCTGATCTGCCAGTGAAGGAGTAATTCTTAAAACGAGTGTACACTAGAGGCACTGTCGGACGGGTAAGTACAGAGCAATGGTTCGTGGTGGTGGTGGTGGTAGTCGTAGTGGTGGGAGTGCTACTACCAAGAGTAGGCACAATGGCTGATGCGTTGCGTACCTTGTGTAGTCTCAGATAGAAATCATTCCAGAGTGCATTTATTATTCTTTACTTGGAAATCTTGTCATGCAACCTACCATAATACCTGCTAAAAGTTAGGCATTGATATCACAACCCTGATTTAGTGCCACAATTATTTTTTGGTTGAAATATATTGAATAGAAGACCTTACCAAGGCTAAGAAGACCTGTGTATTTCCTTCACTGGCTGATCTAATGCTGGTACAATTGTCAGTCCCTGATCTCATGCTGCGTTGGTGGTGATGTGACAATTTTCTGCGCATGGCTGAGTGCTGTTTACTACCTGAGCCGGGAGTTACCCAGATAGTGTTACACAGCCCATAGTGGAAGCCCAGGCCCTCTGCTGAGTATGCCATCATAATATTAGTGGCCAAGGTTTGGGGTGTGCTCTCGGATCCCAGTTACCCCCGTGGAAGCAAGCTTGGGTGTCTGGATGTGTGCAGAGTTATCCCTCCCTCCCTCCCTCCCTCCCACGCTCGCTCCCTCCCTCCCTCCCTCCCTCCCTCCCTCCCTCCCTCCCTCCCTCCCTCCCTCCCTCCCTCCCTCCCTCCCTCCCTCCCTCCCTCCCTCCCTCCATCCATCCATCCTTCCCTCCCTCCCACGCTCACTCCCTCCCTCCCTAGCTGCATATTGTATTGTTCACAGTGTAACCTTTCAATGACTGTCACATCTCTTGACTTTCCAAGTTGACCACAGGATGAAGCGTTAGTTTAAGATGCAAAGGGTCTGTATATTCAAGTAGTTGTTGTATCTGCATGCTAACAATTGTTGCTGTACATAATAATAATAATGCATCACAAATCTACATAGAATAACTGGAATAGTAACCAACAGTTGTGGAAGATTCAACAAATGCAGGCATAGCTATAGCTGTGTTCCGAAGCACCGACCGTGTAAGTAAATAAAGGAGCGAGCATTGTACATTAGCAGTACTTGCATCCCTCAAGCACTGATTGGTCCTTGTGCTCCATTCGCGATCTCTACTTGAAATATTTGCCAGGTTTTTGGACCTCACCCTCTCATTCTGCAGTTGTTCTAAGCACCAGGTTGCCCTGCACAGTTAATTAAGAGTTCTCTCAACCTTCTCTCTATCCTTGATGTCGTTCACTTGCCAGACATGAACATTTGTTTTGTTTTTTAATAATGCTAATACAGAGGTATTGAACTGCGTAGTGGCATGGAAACGAGGTTGGTATTGGAACTTGTTCTGCTGTTTTGAAGCCTCATAGCAGCCTGACCTTGAGGAGGAAGCTTTGCCGTGCTGCTGTGGTCGAAGCTATTGAAAATGCAATAAAAGTGGTATGTGGGAGAGGTATAGTGGAGCGTGGGGAGTACTCTCTCTCTACTGGCTTCATGCAGGAATTGACTCGTCCTATGAGAGATTGTAGTCTCGTTCAGAGTGCCTGGGAATGAGGATAAGTATTATGGTTATGTCCTGTTTACTAAATTCCAAGCTGCACTTCAAGAGAAAGGCTGGACACTGTTGCATTCAGTACGTATAGCACCATATAAGGTAAGGATTGGTTATAGCAATTTGTTCCTGGGCATCATAAATGCGGTGGAGTGCTTATGTATCCAAGCAACGGTCAAGTGTTGCTCTCTCATCTGCTTTATCGATGAGTTTGGAATGCATTCGGGAGTTTATCCGATTGATTGAGGATTCACAGCATGGCATGTAGGTATCTGACTTGTGTGATACATATGTCTGTATTGGTCTGAACCTAGTGGACAATGGGGCTGCCCCTGCTTTCAGCTTGGCTTGCTCCATTAGGAAGCTCTTGTACATCGCATCACATGCGTACTGCCAATGACGTCCAAAATGAGCAGTGGCGCCAACAAGAATTACGAATGTACATGTCTTCGACTGCTTGGCTGCCAGCTATCGAATCTCTAGCTACTAAGCGCTTCACTGTCCCTGAATGTTGTGAGACGATGACCATTGAAGGAGTAGACTGTCAAGATAGCTTGTGAGGCACATGTCTCCATATGGTGTTTCAGATCAGGCATCTTCCAATGTCAAATGCTTCGGGTGTTCCATTGCACCGCATGGTGCTGGGTGTCTACCGTGAGTATCCAGTTGCAACTGATTGCATGCCTTTGGCTGGCCACAAGTAATTGTTAGGGCCCATTTTCAGGGCCACTTAGTAAGTGGAACAGTAGCCCATACTACCTACTGGGATAGTGTTACAAATCTTTTACTGGGCACTCTTTCATAACTACTTTGTCACTCCAAGAGCTAGGCTTGGACTAGCCTCGTTCCCAGGCTCCCACGCAGCCTGGGAACGAGGCTAGGTGGGACATGGTCGGTGCGCACGTGGTGTAATTGGCGTTCCATAAGTATAGTGTACAATGATATACAAGAAGTATGCGGAGGTAGTAGACTAGCAACAGCTCTAGTGGTCACATTTGCCGGGTTCAATCACTCTACTGACTTCTTACCTGATGCTAAACACCAGTGTAAATCTGCATTTGCTGATATTCTCAGAGGCTACATGGTCACATATGTAATTGCTCGGTAAAGGCATGTAGTATAGTGCATGGTTTGTAAGTAATTTGCTCGCTGTCTTTTTGTAGAGGATATTCTTCATGATGAATTGAAGCAGTATAATGCAGTAGAAGACTATACTGCAGGACTAATTTAGCATCCATAAACTCAGTTATTACAGAAACGTGGATCACACTTGTAATGTAATGGTATACTGTTGTGAACTGTCCAGGCTTCCTTATAGTGCTGTGATAGATTCGTATCTTCTTTTTTCTCACACCTATAAAGCTGTGAGTATAATTGGAATAGACACTTGACAGTCGTTGCCATGACAACAGTTTCGTACAGGACTAATGAGCTTCTAGTACCTCATACACCTCAATAATGAGGGCAGAGACCGGTTGCCATGGCAATATTGCTGCACAGTTTATAAACTGTTGCTATGGTTACGCAGCGCGCCGTACGATGAGACCATAGATACTGCAGCAGGGGTATGGGTTGGAAGCACCTTGTAAACATCACTTGTAAGGCCCATCATTGTAATAGAGCATGCATAGACAGAGCAGCATGAGCCCCAAAGTGTTTTGCCCGCCATTTTGCAGCTAGGTTGTTATCTTGTGTCCTAGCAACCAACTGCCACATCCTATTACCACCTCTACCTTTCTAATTTGCATCCAAAGTAGTTGCTTGACAGCAAGTTGCCATAGGTATACCGTAGGTCGGGAAAATTTTGTTGTTAAAATATTTTCGTAGTCGCCCTCGACCATGAAAATGTAACGCACGTAATTTATTCGCAACGGATATTAACAGCAACGAATAATTATTACAGTCAGCAACAGTCTTCACACGTGTCGACTATCTGAACACTGTCCGTCAAACCTACGGCCCTTCTGCGATTCTTCAAGCCCATAGACGGACTCCTCGATCCCAAAAGATCTCTGTCTCTCTCTGTTCCGTCGCGAGGTATTGCCTCTGCGAATCGGGAGGTCTCGAATTGACAAGCGAAGTTGGGAAGCAGCGCCGGCCGTACAGGAGATATCAATACAGCCCAAAAGAACGCTTTGAAATCGGTCGGTAAGACCATGGCATAGCAGCAGCTCGTTTGTACGTCTCCATTGTTGACACATTGATTGTTAAAATTTTTTCTTTGATGAGCTGTACTACGAAAATTTAACGCCACGAAAATTTTACGCACGAAATATTTTTAACACGAAAATTTCCCGATCTACGGTACTAGATTGGGATGTACCTAGATGGAACCTACCTAGATGGAACCTACCTAGCTTGGAACTCTGTAGCTGAGTAGTTGCTTGAGTAGGAATAAGGTACGTGGGTTGAAACTTTGTTGGTTCATGGTTGACCTATAATTGACCATGGCTGCTCTATGAATCCGAACTTAAAGTACAGTGGCTGGCTGGCTGGCATTTGTTCGCTTTTGCTCATACCTGTGGTGATGTTATGGGTAGGCATGCTGTCACAGACATTACAGGCCTGAAGATTTGGTGCATTCTGTATTTGATATGGGATATGCAATACAATGTGCTGGGATGGTGCGAGGTGATGATTGGCTTCAGACACGGGCTCTATTCTCCTCCAGTAACACACACACACACTCCCCCAAGTGCATGGATAGTTGCTCAGAGTGGTGATCGTTATAGTGAATGTTTGTTAGTCTCACGGGCCATACATTTACGGTCCGCAAACATCTGGCCCACAAGTAGTAATTATGTTTCATGTTAGTCTCGCAGGCCAGACGTTCGCAGGCCAGACGTTCGCAGGCCAGACGTTTGCAGCCCGCGAACGTCTGGCCCGCGAGACTAGTTTCATGTGGTGTCTGTCACCTGGTGCACAGAGCCTCATGTCACACAAGAGTACAGCCTTGAGTCAAACTGCTACGTAGCTAGCCCTTCCCATGCTCTGACTAGACCAGTGGATACAGTCCTGGGCTGCTTGGGAACTCGGAAACAATCTGCCCACCGAAACATTACTCTCTCAATTCCAGCTGAACCACCTCACCCCCTATGAACCTGCAATTTATTGCCATGGTATTACGCTGTCTGCAGAACCTCTGTTATGCCTGGGCCTGCCAAGATCTGATTTGTGGAAACTCCCACCTGCTGCCCAACTGGGTTTATGCAGACTTTCCACTTGACCCCACCCCCACCTGTGTAGTGGGAGAAGAGGGGTGTGGCCTGGGAATGATATTCTAAAGGTAAGTCTTGTGGATACAGTCCTGGGCTGCTTGGGAACTCGGAAACAATCTGCCCACCGAAACATTACTCTCTCAATTCCAGCTGAACCATTATGAACCTGCAATTTATCACCATGGTAATACACTGTCTGCAGAACCTCTGTTATGCCTGGGCCTGCCAAGATCTGATTTGTGGAAACTAAGTTTAATAAACTTGAAATTCCCACTTACCCAAAACTTAGTTATGTATTGTAAGTGGTGCTTCTTCAAAGTGATGTGTAGTGGGGGAAGCAGTGATCATGACAAAGCTTAGCTGTTGTTGCTATGGAAACTTTGGCCAGTTTGCAAACTTAATTAGCACTTCTACTACGGAATGCACTGTGTGTGCTTCAAGCAGTGTGTGCCTCAAGCCATAGAGCTGATAGCCAAACTGTTTACCAAGTCAAGGGCCTGGGCCATCAAGGTAGCCTCGTTCCCAGGCCATTCCCACTGCCAGTATTTCATCGCTTGGGGAAGGCCAGGGAGATCTGGTCGTATGCGATGCCATCAAGTAGACACATGGTAGACACACGGAGGGTGGTGCCCAACAAAGAATCTCAACATCCTGTGTTGTACTGTCCGTCCAATGGCTGGATATCAGAGCGTTTGCAAGGCAGACGATCGATTGGATATCAGAGCGTTTGCAAGGCAGACAATCGATACCGTTCATTGCATTCGTTGTTCACAATGCCGGAGACGGATCAACGTTAAACAGGTATTTTAACAGTTGGGCACCGCCCCCGTGTGTCTACCGTCTGTCTACCTGATGTCATCGCACGTGATCAGATCTCCCAGGCTTTCCCCCACCGTATTTCATACTGGAAGATGAAATACTGGCGATGGGAACGGCCTGGGAACGAGGCTACCATCAAGGATAGTGGTACCTAACTAGTGATAGCGATACCATGCATCCAGAAGCCATTTAAATTTACTGAAACCATATAAGGTCATGTTCTTTCTTTAGTAACACTTCCAGCTGCATGTACATCAATAGATTTTGACGTGTGCGTGACGGAAGTGGGCAGGTCTGGGCGGGACTGACTATAGTTATGCACGACCTTTGTACTTAACCACTACCGCCAAACCTTGAACTCTGCAAACATTCCGTGAGAAAACGATGGGCTGGAACCTTCCAGATTGGCTGAGGCTGCAAACGGACACAATCCGGGAGCAGTAGGTGAAGCGGATGTGATCTGAGGGCAGTGGTCACTCATTGTTAGGCACAGCTGATTAATAGGCGCATGTTTGCTGTTAGACGCATGTTTGACTCTTGTCTCAGCTACTCTTTATTAAGCAGTGAAATCTTCTTCCAGAAACTATAAATGGAATAGGCTATAATTGGAAATGAAGTCACTTCCTATTCGTAAAATGTCATTAAGTGTTTGAGGAATGTCGTTTGAAATTAAGTGCATCTCGTTATAGGTGCATATTTCCTTCTAGTAACCAGTGTATAATTGAGTGGAGCATAGCGGTTGGTTGGCTTCTGCAATCTTCACTAAATTGGTGTTGATTAAAATTCATTATGTTGTTGAAACTATAGTGATTTTGTTGTTTACACCAAGCTAATTTTTATGTATGTAAGGAATCCCATGTCTGAAGACAACATGTATACAAACATGATTAGCACCATGTGCTTTGAAGTTGGAAGCCAGTGATGACTACATGTTATGGTGGAGCGCCTTCAAGGACGTAATCCTAGTGGGTACCTCTTTACCCTAGTGCAGTTTGTACTTCTGTACGTATTCTAAGGTTAGGCCCGGCATATCCAGCTTGAAACGCAGCAAAGTGTGTATATTCATTAAATAGCTCCTATTCTTATGCTGAAGGGAACGCGGTGGTCTATTAGAGCCACGTGACTATGTGGTATAGTATAAAGTAAAGTCAAGTAATATGGTGAAAATACACTTTTGCATGAGATGCGTTATAGCAAGCACACACAAACGGGCTAGTTATGGAGCTTTCAGAAGATATGTGAACAGCATGGGAATGAATTTACTTGTGTGCGGGAGGAATCACAGAAGAGACTAACACCTGACAGCCTTGACCTCGAAGATAGGCAAGAGAAGAGAATTACAAGTGAACAGAATTTCACATCATTGAATCAGTCTGCAATACAGGGTGGTACTCCATTTCAGCTTGTTGCCACACTTATAACTTCAGTTGTTGTCAACTTGTAAAAGTCATGTTCAGCTATACAATATTTAGGAATGACCACTATAGTCACCAATACCGAGTATGGTTCTACAGCATAATAATAATGTGTTGTCTGTGTCACTGTAGGGATTCTAATAAAGCAGCTGAGGAGTGCCTCATGATTGAGGTAAGGTGTGAGTATATGCTGCACATGTGTCTTTGGCAGTACATGTGTTATGCTGTTAGATGACCGGTTATCATCATGCGTGAATATTACCCTACATGTATGAAATCCATCATGAGGTATCTTGACCCTCTGCTCATTTTTCTGGCATTGCTCTTGTAAGGACGAATTCTGCTGTAAATGTGACCTTATATAGCTGAGCTTTACTTGAGGAATACCGTATAGCGCTTAAATTTCACGGGTCTAATTTTTCGCGATTTTCACAAATTACAGGTCATTTGCGAAATTATTTCGACGAAAATTTTGCACGTGTTGTGAGCCTACGTACATGGACAGTATTCCAACGTACGCGCGCGACGGCTAGCTTGATGGCTTTCTGTTTGTGTACTTCAACAGTGAGGATGGACAGTAGTCGAAGTGTATGCTTCCCGATCCACATGGAGAGTTCTCCCAAGAGGTACCATCTGACATGTGCGATATCTGCCAATACTGAAGCTGCCAGCTCGATCCGGCGAAGGTTAGGGGAACGCCCAGCTATCTGAAAACGAACTCTGAGAGCGTCGAAGTGGGGGAGTGTCACAGAATACAACGCACCGACGAAGTGGTCTGTGGTATCAAGTTGAGTTCAGTGCGCACGGAAGTCTTCAAGTGCAGTATAGTACACCACGCCCATTGTGTGGGCGTGGCGTTTTACCGCGAATTCGCGAAATTTTTTCAACGAAATGTTCTCAAAGAGCAATTCGCGAAAATTTAGACCCGCGAAATTTAAGCGCTATACGGTAGTAGAGTCCGGACTGACCATCAAAGTCCTTGCTTCTCGATAGCCTCGCCTCCTTCCCCACCTCCCTTATTTGATCGCTTGCAGTATGCAAATGCGGAAGGGGAAGGCCTGAGTCACTTGCGGTGACGTCTTGTAGACAGAGGGTAGACACAGGAGAGTGCCCGACCGTAATATTTCGTGTCAACCCATCCATGGCGTCATGAGCAACGAACGGTCTTGATGCTGCCTTGTGCTCTGGCCTGCAGCCCTCAACCAGAAAGGGATTCTTCGTCGGACACCGCCCCCCATGTGTCTACCATCTCTCTTCCGGACATCACTACATGACAGTGCGCATGACCTAATCCTCCAGGCCTTCCTCGTCCCTATTTGCATGCTGCAAGCAATCAATACTGGAGGTGGGAACAGCCTTTGAAGGAGGCTATAGCCTTGGGCAGCAGGCAAGTGTTATGACAACAGTGTATACTGGAGGTCAGAATGGGATATTTGTCAAGTACTCCATTACCTTGGACTTGGCTCACAACAGTGTGTTAACCTGATTATCTTATCTGATCACTTACTGCCCAATTGCCACCTACACCTGCTAAGGAGTTGTGAATTATTCATAATCTCATGAGCTGGCCTCTCCTCCCACTGGATTGTAGCATAGGTAGATCTTATCACTGATCACTGAGCACTGATCACGTGCAGTTATGCCAAGTGGTCAGATGGTAGATACACAAGTCCGACCGCAATAATTCCCATTTTGCGTCAACCCATCACCTACGTAGTGAACGACAAAACGGTAGTAATCCTGTCTTGCGAACGCTCTGGCATCCAGCCCTTGTACAAACCCCCCTCTGTCTACATGTGTGACCGGATCTCCCTCTGTACTTGCATACTGCAAGCGATCAAAGACTGGAGATGGGAATGGCCTGGGAACGAGGCTGGGTATGCCCAGTGCTTGGTCAGGGTGGTCATAACCTGTGCTAATTGGACTGCCTTATAGTTATGGCTGTTCTGTTTTTCCTTCCACAGTCTCCCAGAAGACAAGTGGGGAGTCACATCTCTTCGCATGAAGAGGAAGGTAAGTTGTCATCCTTATCAGTTCCATTACCACTTTGTAGGCTCATTCCCAGGCCTGAGGCTGGTCTCATTCCCAGGCCTGAGGCTGGTCTCATTCCCAGGCCTGAGGCTTGTCTCATTCCCAGGCCTGAGGCTGGTCTCATTCCCCGGCCTGAGGCTTGTCTCATTCCCAGGCCTGAGGCTGGTCTCATTCCCAGGCCTGAGGCTGGTCTCATTCCCCGGCCTGAGGCTGGTCTCATTCCCAGGCCTGAGACTGGTCTCATTCCTAGGCCTGAGGCTGGTCTCATTCCCAGGCCTGAGGCTATGACTGTACTGAATGGTCATATTCCCAAGCCTGAGGCACTGCATGGGCTTATTCCGAGGCCTGGAACATATACATGTACTCCACTAGCCTGTAACCACAGTTATGAGGAGGCGGCTTTGTGGGATTTTTGAACAGCATTGTTTATTATGGCAGCTTGGGCTAGTAAAGCTGTGAGCACAGGGTCATGTCTGTTTGTACGTCCAAGTACGTCCAATAAGCTGCATGGTCGACTTTCCTGTTTTAGCCAGCCTCCTGGCTTCGTGAGGAGTGCATTATCATGCAATCTACATTGTCATTGGAGGTGGGTGCAAATGTTGGGAATAAGGGGTCAAAGTGTACCACTGGTTGATAACTAAGTACTCCATTGAGGTCAATTAGTAGCTATTCATTTGTTGTCCTTACTGTAATCACTGAGTGTTGTTATGTAACTGTTGTCAAGTGTACTGATAGTAGACCAAACAGGAGTTGATGAAATAGAATAGACAAACAAGGACTAGCCGAAACAAGGAGTAGATATAAGTGGAGTAGACAGAAAAATAGTAGACAAAGAGTAGACGAAAAACGAGTAGACATGCAAGTAGATGTGAAACGAGTGGACAACAAGGAATAGATGAAAAGAGAAGACATGCAAGTAGACATACAATTAGTAGACAACAAATACGAGTAGACAGCAAGTGGACGAAAACAAGTATACAAGTAGACGCAAATTAAGTACACAGCGAGTAGATGAAAATAAGTAGATGAAAAATAAGTAGATGAAAAGAGTAGGCATACAAGTAGACGTAAAACGAGTAGACAAGAGGAGCAGACGAAAAGAGTCCACATACAAGGAGTAGGCAAAAACAAGTGGACATACAAGTAGACGAAAATGAATACACAACATGGAGTAGACAAATAAAGATTAGACAAACAAGGAGCAGATGAAAAAGAGTAGACAAACAAGAGAATAGAATAGGCAAATGGAGAGCAGACAAAGACAAACAAAGAGTAGACCAGTAGACAAACAAGTAAATGGAAAGAGAGGAGACAAACAAGGAGTAGATGATAAGAGTAGACATACAGGGAATAGACCAAAAGGAGTAGACCCCCCCCCCCACCCACCCCCAATAAATGGACAAGGAAGATAGCAACCCCACTAGCGTGTTAGGAGGATGGCACCGGGTTTGAGTAGAATTGTGAGGTAGCCTACGTAGTTTGTAAATCAGTAATGGAGTAAGTGCAGGGTGCAGGAGTCAGAAAGCAATACGGAAGCTCTGTAAGCTACCAGTAGTGTGCAGCGCTTTATCATGTTGAATCTCCACAATTCTCGTACACACACCATTATCCCACACCCATGATCATGTGCCCATCTGCACGTGTTTCGTGAATGCCATTACTTCACGTCACTCGGCTTCCGTACACCCACTGTGTGCTATATGTGGTTTGTACAGAATGCATTTCATGTGCTGATAATTGTAGTTGGTATTCTTAACGTTATCAGTAGAAGGAATTCCTTTCATTTTTTCCATCCCCTTCTGTAATTTGTGGTCAGGTAATTTATTAACTAAGTTTGAAGGTCCTGATGGCAACTGCTTGGTAATGAGGCAGCTGGTGTTATTGTGCTGCTTTGGTGAGTGTCTGAGTTTTAGCGCTTTAATTATCACACTCGGTCAGAAATGGTTGCGTATGAGTGAAGGCTATCTCCTGCTGCCTACCCTCGAATTGGAGGGCAGGCAGCTATAGGACACACCGCACTATGTATCTGCCATAACACCAGGCACAAGCCTGATCATGTTAGGCAGATGCTGGGTTGACAACCCCAAAGCACAACGATTCTGCAGTCGGTTTCTAAGTTGCTTCAAAGCTATCTGTGCCGCCAAACTTTCTTTTGACGCTCAGTCCCACAGCGGACAGCTGTCCTAATATTGTTGACGCTCAGTCCCTCAGCGGATAGCTGTCCTAATATTGGAGGCAAGAAATTCGGTTAGCTCTCACCTCTGCCTTGTCTGGTAGTAGCAGAACCTCTCTGTTTGTGTACAGGTAAGAGGTTGCGTAACACTCTTACAGCAGGCCCTTGAGGTCATGAGCAGGTAGATCACACATCCACATATTTGAACTGATGATTCAAGAATTCCTGAGTGATAATGATGACCACATGCATGTCTGGGGCTCTTTATTGGTCTCCAAAACAAACTGGGCTGTTTACTACACTGTAAACAGGGACTATGCTCTGTCATCGGCCAGCTACCTTCAAAGCTTGCTGTAACATACCATGTTTACTGGATTAGACGCCGTGGCTACGTTTGCTTTCAGCCCCTGTGTGATGCTGCCATTATTTGTGGGCGGGTACTAATCGAGAGGGGTATTTGTAATTTTCATAAGTATTTTGCAACAAGTAGAAACATAACATTGAGCAAATGTGAGCGAGAGTCCAAACGTGAGGAGCTTGCCTGGCCTTGCAATTGGCTGAATTGTGCTATGCTAAAACTGAAGAAATAAGAGCTCTGCATTGCTCTCCAGAAGTCGCTTGTGCAGGGGGCTTTCCTGACAATGTCCAATTTTACACTGCCACTGACAATGGAGGTAGCAGCTCCTGAGCTTGTTTTTTTTTGTCGTTGGCTGAATTTTGGTGAAGTGGGCATTGGGTCCCTTGATCCATGTTTCGCAGCCAAAATATGCACTAGATTGAGCCATTTTTGACCAGCACACTGAACTGACAAGGGCCTCTTCAGGGTGAGGTGTCTCTCTGAGTATAGTTATACTCTTGGTAGGGGAAAATTATGTCTTTGGAGGACATAGAGAGATTCTAACTACACTGTTGTGGTCATGGTTTTATACTTACACAAACCGTATAATAATTGTTCAGAGACTGATCATCGCTGTAGAGTTTGAGTGCTTCCAGTCCTTCCTCAGTGTGGTGATTAATTGATTGTTATTGCCATGTAGGATGATTCTGAAGGTTAGTTGTTTACCATTGCAGCGACTAAGTACCGGAAGTATGGTTGTCACTTGATACAGTACGAATACTAGATGAATGGAGGACATTGTGGGCGAGCTTGAAGAGAGAATGAAGTTGCTAAGTGCCAGCAAGGTCACAATAGTTGTAGGACATCAATTTTGTGGCAATACATTGTTGGTACCATGGAGCGCTCTCCACCTCATTATGCGCTCCTGTTGGCACCAGTCTAACTGGTTCTGTACTCACCTCTTCGTTCCTTCCTTCCTTCCTGGTTTCATTTTTGGTCTTTGGTTTTGTCTTCCGCACATTTGATAACCTTGTCAGCCTCGTTCCCATTAATGCATTCCTCCTGCCCACGAGTACTCAAGTATTAACACATTGTGCACCTTCAAGTACGAGCCCAAACTGCGTTATATTGCTTGTGCCAGATTTACAGCACCAGTATATGACGTCGGAAGTGTAATATGTAGTGTGGGACTCGCTCACGCTTGCCCAATAATGAGAACTGGAAGCTAAGTACTGGAGTAATGCCTCTTGCTATTCAGCCAGCATTGGATGATGGTACACAAGATGTGCACAGTGTAACCCATTCAGGGTATCATCCAGTCCGGGGGGGGGGGGGACATAGCACATCAAGAGAAAGCTGCCCAAATTCAGTGCTAGATAAGTATCTGCTCTAATATTTAGTCCTAGATGAAACCAGCATTCGATGTGCACATGCAGTTGTAGTTACACGATTCATCCTGTTATTCCTTCGGTACCTAGTCTCATTCGAAGCCACATTTCCGTGCGGTGGGTAAGGGGCTGACGATTAGTCTGTTCTGACCTCTTGTGAGCACGCTATCCATGAGTACGCTGCCTTTCAGTCATTTTACCTCGTGATTTATAGCACCTGTACCTGTGCATCCGTGAACACGCTGCCTTTCCCTCACACTGAGGTGCAAGTCTACGTATGTTACATAAGAAATAACGTTGCATTCATTATTGCACGGTCATTTTACCAAGCTCATGTGATTTACAGTGCCCGTACACGTAGCATCTGTCTGCACGCTGCCTTTCCCTCACACTGAGATACAACTCTATGTTACGTAATAAGAGGTAACTTTGCATTCCTATTGCACGGTCATTATACCAAGCTCTTGTGATTTACAGTGCCCGTACCAGCAGCACCCGTGAACACGCTGCCTTTCCTTCCTTCACAATGAGATGCAAATCTATGTTATATAATAAGAAGTAATGTTGCATTCTCCATTGCACGGTCATTTTAGCAAGCTCTTGTGATTTTTAGCACCCGCGTACAAGTGCCCTTCACGGGGTATTCGTTAACCAAATTGCCCGGGCAGTCCACACTGCTACTTCATCATCCGTCTGTGGACTGCACGAGTGTGCATGGGGACACCTGGTTGAATGGCTCAGCAAAGCAGTCATGCACGCACACCAGCTCTCTCACAGCATGCCTACCTGGGGTGTTGGTCATGGCAGGTCACGTGAAGTTATGACCACGCTGCTTTTGTGGTTCTCATGTTACTGAACCAAGACTAAGAGCAAAACGGTTGTGCAGTATCTAGCGATGGAAACATCCATCCTGGCCTGCAACCCCGCCTGTCGTCGTCAAGCCCCTATACCCTGCCTCATTCAGCTCAAGAGTACAAACCAAAATATTGCGCTATGACAGTCGCAAGCAGGTGCTTACACAATGGCATCATGCGTGTATTACAGAAACGGAAATGAAAGGGCGTGGTCAATGATTTGTACATGCACACTCAGAAGCATGATGTACTTGAATTCTGGTAATGTGGTTATAGTTGTGTTACTGCAGATGAGGTTGATGATGAGGTCCACCACTCTAGCCTCGATCCTTCTCAGGCTCTCTCCTATGCAACCAAAAATCACAGTAGAGGGGGCGGAGGCTGGAACATTTTGTCAGATGAGAAACGTTACAAGCAGAGAGAACCTAATTGCATGTGGGCGAACAGAACCTCACTGTACATCATGATCGTAATGGCCTAGCACTGGTGCTCGAAGCCTTCATGTGTAATAATTTGATCCTCGTGGATACCTTATGGCCCTTGTAAAAGAAGGGTTTGTGCAGAACTCCTGTGTAAGCATAATATTCACATCCGCAGTCAAAGGTTATGTTTTCACAGTTAATTAGATCTCAAGAGCATCGAGCTCCTTATACTCAGAACTTGTTGATCCGATAGTACGTTTTACACGTTACACGCAGAGAGGGAGGGACCCAGTGGTATAAAAAACAGTATGATTATTAATCCATACATAACAATGTGTATTTACCCCAGAACCTCAGATTTGCTTTAGTGGTATAGTTGATCAACTGACATCACTGTACTTACATAGCAGTACACAACTGGCAACAGTCAGCATTTCTGCATATGATCTTCCGTAGTTCAGTGCCAAGATTATAAGATACATTAGACCTCAAAGTCACCTTGATTTAGCCATATCCGTTTCATTCTGGTAATTGAAGCAATCCTGAATATGCATAGTGCACTGTCAGTGTACTTGGCATAAGGATGGAGCTATTAATTGGCATCCTTGCTTTACCACAAAAGAATGAATACAATACATGCACCATAACTTACCTATGATTCTCCTGTGTAGGAATTGTTAATTAATGTTGTGCATACTGTGCCAAACGTGTGTTTGAATTTCAGTGCTGGAGTGTTGGGAGTATCAATGCACATATCTAACGTGCAAGCACTGCCAAGCAGACACATAGTGGAACACTGGGAAATAGGTTTTAACTGTGAATTTATATAAATGGTGATTTGCCAATCAATTTGGTACTAAATGAGCCATAGAGATAGCTACTGCCCAAGGTCCAAATTCTTACTAGTAAAGGCAACCTGTTTGCCTCAAGTCGCTGCTTAACCAATAGTATGAGTGAATTGTGATGTAATCTGTGTATCTGCTTAAGTTAGTGCTTAGAGGAAGTAAACAGGATGTCTCAATGCGATCACTTCCTGTAAGGGATTTGCATTCTTGCTGCTGTCTTAGCTCCCTTATTTGGTCCCATTTGCTCACCCTGTATAGTATTTAGCTCCCTTATTTGGTCCCATTTGCTCACCCTGTATAGTATTGCAATGTGAAACATCGGCTATTGCAGTTGTGTGACATGTGCAACCTCTTCTTATTAGGGTCATACACTTCAATAGTGTGACATATCATATTGTGACAGGTGTTCAGACTATTTTCTGCCAAATACACTTTCTTAAGATAATGATGCTCATCTGAGCTGTAGTATACACTGCCCTAGGTTCATATTTTAGCCACAGGAATTCTTACTACTGTGCTTGACCTCGTGTATGCCCAGGCCCCCTTCTTTTAGGTTAATATGCTCATGACCAACAACTTTCTATTCTGCACTTCCGTCAGTTAGGCAGTTATTCCCGACATGTATTGTTCGTTATTCTCAACAAATTAAATGTAATGTACAATGAAATTATTATACCATGATGGGCCAACTTAGCTGCAGAGACAGCCTGGCCTCTGATCTAAAGGCTCCCAGTCAAATAGTGAGAAGGAGCCCTCTGGGAGGTTCGTCTTCCTCTGTCTGGCTATGTCAGCTGGCACTGTTTATATACTCAATTGAGTAGAGACACAATTTCATTACTGGCTTGTGTCGATGACTGCCTCAGTCAGATTTGAACTTGTAGCAAAAAGCTCTCATACGTTACGTGAAGTACAGCTAGCCCTGGTGGTAGCCATTTAATAACACATGGTAAACGCCAGTAATTATATATACCCAATTCTGGAATAGCCAATTATTGTTCTGGCATATAAAGTGGCTGAACCTCTGAAGCTGGAATGAAGTATGGTTTCAGTGGGAATGTTACTGCAGTCCTTTGATCTCCAGTACTAGGTGGGTAGTCTTCAGAGAGTGGTTGAAAGTGACATATAAGGTGGTAGGAGGGAATCGGCTGATGGTTGTCTTTGAAGTCTTAATTGATCAAAGAATCTGAAAATGCGACTTGCCCCCAAAACAATGATTGGTATCTGTCTTTGAGTCTTTGAAGTCCTGCAATAATCATTTTATGATGTTGAAATTGCTGCTGTTTTGTACCCACAATTACATGTAACAGGCCCCTTTGGTGTTTATTTTTGAGAAGATGCTTTATACCATCTTGGTACCAATTAAGCTTGACCACTTAGGAAAGGAGTCTGACTACACCATCGTGATTGCCATTGGGCACTGACTCAAACATTTAAAGATCGCACCGATACTCATCTTGGTTGCGCCACTTCTGCCTTCCCTTGCGTCTCCATAGCTAACTTAGCTCTCAAAGGGCCCACAAAGATTCTGGCTGCACTGCCGTGACTATGTTATGTTGTGCACCGACACTTCCGATAATTGTGCTGAAACTCACCTTTGTGGTATAAGTGCATGGATTCTATCTTCCCATTGGTGATCACTGCTCACTTCAAATAAATGATCATTGTCAGAATGTGAACACATGAATGTGTGCGTTAATAGAAGCAAATAGCAGCCTACAGGCAGTAGAGAGATGAGTCTGCCCTAGCAGTCACACTGGCCTACTAGGAGTGCAGTTGCCACTTGATGTATGAAAACAAACTGCTCTGCCTACAATTTATCAGGATCTGCGTTTGAAACCTTGTACACACAGTTGTTCCAGCCTCTTCCGCACATTTATTGCAGCTTTGTCTGCACAACCACTATCCAGTGCTGTCACACAAATCAAAATTGGATTATGGGATGAAAGGTCACCACTGGAACCAGCAAAAATCTAAGGCAACCATCTCAAGCCATACATGTACGAGTATGCCTGCTGCACCCATGTAGTACTGTACACATGTAGTACATATGCACCAATTCGTATTTACTATTCAGAATCTGTAGGAGTAAATGTAGAAACGGCTGTTGCCATGGAGCTGGGCTGTTGCCATGGAGCTATATGACATGCTGACATGACCACTTGGTCTCCATGAGTCTCTCTTAGAGCTGAGTAAGGTTCTTCCTTCTCTCCTCCCTGTCTGCACTGCAACTTCCACATAATGTATAGCCATTAACACCATTTAAGATGTTCTCTCTCAGCATGCTGGTATGAACCTGGCCTGCGTTGTTGTCATAATTGCGTATGAGTTCGTTTTGTACCTCTTGGGGACATAGTCTTGTTTATTTACTGTTTTGATCACAGTTCTGATGCAGGCCTTTAAACTATATACGTATTATCAAACCTATTTTGTTGTTGTGAACCTGAGCACATAAACGAGTTCGCTGTCTAATTTGTATCTGCCATGTGTACGTACGTATGTCAGGCCATAAGTCACTTTCAGCTCTTATTCTGCGTGGTTTCAAATCATGGGTTGATCTAAACAATTTACTAGACTACGATAATAATTGCATTCTTGCCATATTTGATTACAATATAATGCTAATTAGGTAGATTCCAATCTAATCCATGACTGTCTCTTCCTCTAGAAGTTAGATTAGTATTGGTTATGCAAGTTTGTGCGCAGTGAAACCTATATATGTTGTGGAAGATGCCATTGAGGGCTTTAGGAGTGTTGCTGCCTGGACTGTGGTCGGATGCCATAGTATGCTTGGCTCCACGACAGTATGCACCAGTTGACCCACAACAGTGTGCACTTAGGCTATTACTTTCGTCTTTATTGGATTACCTATTGGACATCAGGAGATCTTTTCTCTAGGGCATGTGCTGGCTCTTTGTTGAAGTGGAGAAAACAAGACACTTGAATTCAGAGGCTTCCCTCTGGAATGTTGATACAATTAGTGGACACTGTTATGTGTGCTGCACAACTGATGAGCTACCTGTGGATTCTCTGTGCTACATTGGCTTCAGGGTCCAAGTGCTTTACTCTCCTGTTTTTGGC
This sequence comes from Axinella damicornis, assembly GCA_963931865.1. Classification (NCBI taxonomy): domain Eukaryota; kingdom Metazoa; phylum Porifera; class Demospongiae; order Axinellida; family Axinellidae; genus Axinella; species Axinella damicornis. The sequence goes on from OZ007508.1 coordinate 16,435,933, forward strand.
TAGTTTCCAAAGTGGACAGGGATTTCATCCTCCTGGTTCAAAACAACGAGGTGGAAGAGAAAGTAATGCCTATCCCTGTGTACACATCTACGTCACTTTCCGTTAAAGTTGGCATTAACATTGGTTTCGCGAACTTGTAGTTTTCCAGAATTGCAATCTCATAGTAGGAAAACTATAATTGAGATAGTGTGTTACGCTGATAAATTACGCGGAGAATTGGATAACAAGAACCCCAACTGCATTGACCGATCATTGCATCAATTCTGTACACTAATTGGCTCACGCAGTTGATGCCCTGCATGGTAACAGGATATTGCAAGATTACTGAAAACCTCTGGAAACTATACTCCCTTGTGCCCCTCAGGGTGCCGCACGTGAAATTTGATATTCAGGAGTTTTCTTTTTCGAGTCGATTTCTAGTCTCGTGTTGCCTTACCCAACAGTAGGAAACATACCAGGCTTTTTTCATACTGCAAGCAATGAAAAGCTGGACGGGGCCTGGGAACGAGGCTACATTTCCCTGTGCACGGTATGTCCTGTTTTACAATAAGCAATTTTCCAGGTATGCTGTAAGCAAGCAATTAGTGCTTGGGAGAAGAGATGGCGACTGTGTTCAACCCAATCGGGACGAAGTGCGATGGGTCTGAGCTAGTAAGGCTCATATGTCCTGTACACGTGGGTTTTTACCTGAGAGGAACACGTCGTGAAGCCATTTCCATTATTTACTGGTTAATTTGAGTTAGCTATCTCTCAACCATTTTTCCCAAAGATTTTACTGTGCTAGGGTATTCAACAAACATGTGATTACTGCTTTCAAGTGGCATGGCTATATATTATGTGTCTGCATATCTTTTGTCCTGATGACGACTACAGCATTTAGTCAGAATGTCAGCAATTGTTTTTCTGAGTTCACTCTCACCATTCCGATGCCACACTCGGCATTACAGTATGTATATGCATTGCAGCATTGAGTACTGTTATTGCTTTCTAGTGTCCATCCATGCATGCATCTGTCTGTCTGTAATGGAATGGGACAGCACTGTACCATGTACGTAACACCTGCTGTTGCATTTATCGCACTCTTACTCACCGTACATTAGATCAGGTACACCATGCAATCTCGCCTGACTGCACCAAGTTAACTGCAGCTGTTTGTAAGGGCCATAGGCGCATTACATGTGCTGTGAAAACTCTCAGGGTGACAGCACATGGCAGGAGGTGTTTAGTCGGTACCGAGTAAGTCATTTTTGGCATATTTAGAGTTAGAATACGGCCTCCTCTACCAGGGACAAGGCCTATTTTTCTGCTAGGATGGGTTGACCGTACCTGTGCATCTCAATTTTCAGTTTGCGTGGGTTGTTGTGCTCCAAATTGCACAATGCCATGCATTAACAAGTGGGTGTGGTTAGAGTCGTGAATGTCCTCAAGATGGCTGACTGTAGCAGTTGTGCAATTTGGAGCACAAGAACCCATGCAAGCTGAAATCAGGATACACTATAAAGATCCGGCCACGGTGCTGGAAATGACTTCTATTGCGGCCGGGAAGTAGACAACACTCAGGAAGGTTGTGTGTTCAGCCATGACTGAAATAGAAGTTTAGTCACACTTATGCTGGCACTATTAGGAAAGGCCAGGCTAAAGTGGTAAGGCTTCCTGTTGCTTGGCAATTGGCAATCTAATATTGCTGAAGATATATTATACTGTGAACATTATGCTAATTTATCTACAGTAGTACTGTACTGTACACAGTTTTTATAGGAACAAATGTATTGTGCTATTGTGTAACTGATACCTTAAAGTACACAGGTGCAATAATTGTCTGGTCCAATGGGAAGGTGGGTGGATGATCTAAGAGGTACCCTCTACTAAGGCATTCCAGTAGGGAGGTGTTCCTTGTAAGCAAGAAACCTTAAAAGTGTAAGACCAATTTCCTTGGACCTTTCCTTGGTTCAAACTGTAAGACCAATGTAAAGTGCTGCTTTGAGTTAGCTATCTCTCAACCAGTGTTCACTAAAAACTAATGTTTCTGATTACATGTGAAAGACCTAATAGACTCGGAGATCTAAGATCCGTTGTAGCTACAAGGAAAGGAATCATGTTTGTACCGATATATTGTACCCATATATCTTTGGTGTACATTAGTGGATATTATATGGGCACAAGTTGCAATAACCTACTCTTACATTACAATATAGACTTCCTTTAGGATTGTATAAATGTACCTACCTTTGTACCACCTTACCAGCATATTATGCAATTTGCGTATCCTCTCATGGTTGTTGTGAAGTTGTCCGTGCACTATGGAATTGGAAGGAAGTTCTCTTGAACATTTTTTTCGATGTTTAGACTGGGTCCGGGCTATGGCTTCACCTGAGCTCAACAACACTGAAACCAAATTTCTCTGTGGTGCTGGTACCTTATGCCTGAGCCCTGCATCTGTCCGCAAGGCAAAGAATAACAAGCAACATCTGTGAAGCAACCCTGAGCGAAGTTCAGGCAGAAAATGAAGTGCCTAAAGACACAAGAGAGCGACATCTATTGGTTATCGCAGTTAAAATATCTTCCGAATTTTGCTGTAGATTTTTCATTCTTCTGCGTGGGAGTGATATTTCTGAATCAGAACAGCCCTTTTCCAAACACTGCATGCCCACAATCTGATCAGTTTGTTAGTAGAAATGCCAATCTCAAGGCTACCATCTGGATACAACAATATGTATATATATAAACTCTGTCGATCGGTGCATGATGTAAGTATTTTCTCATACTATGATTTGTATACTGTACTGTACTAAGTCTTGCATTAACGTTGTACTATTATAAAACGTTGCACTATTAAACTGAAACGTGTGAACCCATGGCCAGATTTTATATATTATACCTGGAAAGGAACTTTGAGCTTTGAGCCACTCCATTGTCCTGATATCCTTGTATAGAAAGTCACATCCTGTATTATACCTTTATAGTTATGATCCTGTACTATATATCACAGGCTGGCAGGTCAAGCCAGCTGCAGAATAATCCACTTGTCCTGTGTGTGTGTAGAATGAGTACACTCCCTAGCGATAGCAAGTAGCAGACAGTATAAATAGGTAGTGGGTGTAGTTTGTTATTCATTAGTACTTTAGCCCCACAGTGGTATTAGTATAATATTATGATCTCTGTTATGAATAACTTTTGTATAATACTGCTTATTGTTTTGTTACAGAGACCCAGGAGGTACAACATGACGACAATCAGGACCACCTCGCTCCAGAAGATTGCATTCCAGCCCTCAATGACATCCTGGCAGCTAGTTTTGCACATGTAAGACCAATGATTTATGTCTTTGTTTACAGTGTTGTCATGCACCCACTATGACTTTGCTTGCAGCCCCACGAGGACCATCTCGGTCATATGCTAGCAAGAAATGACAGAGAACATGGCACAGACCACCGATTTGAACCAGTTAATGTTCGCAAGAACCTGTTGCAGCACAGGCATGCGCGCAGGCGATCCCAAGCTCAGAGGCAAAGACGCCGGGCTGCCCGTGTAAGGGGGGAACCCCCCTCCGTATCCACCCCTAAAGGAATTGAGGAACAATCCCAAGGAATTGAGGAAGAACCCGTGGAAAGGAACACAGAAAGGATATATCTTCAAGAAGTGGGGCAGTTTGATAGACTTCGTAATCTTTCTAAACGTGTTCTACTAGAATCAGTTGAAACTGATGTGTAATTACAAAACTGATTCCTAGTTGTGAACGTTTACCATCAATTATTCTTGTGTGTTTTGGAATACCCATTTGTAATCATTTCGTATTTCCCTTTTATTAACAAGATAGTAGATTCAAAAATGATAGTTGTTGTGCTTGCTAGTCCAGCAGCAATACACAGGGGTCATAATGGCAAATGGTTCCTAATAAGTGGTAAAAAGGACACAAGTGCTACTGTTTGGGCATCAAATGACAGACAAGAATTACCAACACAAGCTTGATACCAGATCGAGGATACAAAATGAATGAACAGCTAGTGTGCAAGACTGTTCAGATGTGAAATTGATTTCTGCCTATACAAAAAGTAATGCACATTGTGGAGTGACTGAATAAAGTGATAGACAGCAGTGACTGAACTGATATGTGATAAATTGTGTTTTACTGTCCGTAGAGGCAGCTATGCAGTGGTACACTACCAGTTCTTTGCCAGACAGGAGGTGATACACTATCTATTGGGGGTGCTGGTCCCGTGGGAGGAGACATATACTGTACTGTTGCTAAAGGCGAACAGCTTGGCCGTAGAATGTGTCTGTTGGGATATGCCGGACCATTGTTGATGCTTGCTTGTGCCATGTGGAGTGCAACTACTGAGTCACTTGTTGTCCTGCTGAACGCTGGAGGTCTGACAGCAATTCCAGGTGGACAACTTTGTGACAAGCCTTGGAGTGGAGGAGAGAGCTCAGCTTCTGATGCACTGTAGTCAGAACTTGCACAATCCTGCATAGGAGATGACAACCAATATGAGTACTATGGTCAACGGAAAGTAGAATGTTACAGAACACAGGTGTTATAGCCAATTGCTAAGTAGACAAAACACCACTTGAACTCAACATTTTGCCCTTCGGCTATGTAAACATACTTGCACAAGTAGACGTTCTTCACGATTTTTAAGTACGGCAACCAAGATTATGGTACTGCATGCACCGTATATATGTAGGTTTCATTTACCATGCGCTGACGAGGCTTACCGATGCTGATGCGACGAGAGAAGACTGCACCCGATAATGTTGGTAGTTGCAGTAGTCTCCGTACTCGCCGTACTCGTTTTTCACCTGCACTCCTGGGTACGATGATGGGAGGCTGAAGGCTGAGCCATGCATATATCCTTCGTGGAGCTGATGAAACAGCTGCACGTCGTCGCCGTGCACAACTGCAGGGTTCCTTAGCAGTGAGTTCAAGTCCGAGATGTAGGAACAAGCTAATCTCAACGTGTCGATCTTGGAAAGTTTTCTATTGGACGGGTACGTAGGTACCAGTTCCCGAAGTTGATCGAATGCACCGTTAACTGTGTGCATGCGTTTTCTCTCGCGGCTGTTTGCAGCTACTCTCTTCAGTTTTCTCTGTTCGTGAGTTAGGTTGTCTCCCTCTGACCCATCGCTTTCGTCCGAACTCGTAGATGCACTGCCTACAGGACTTCTGCTCTCATATGGCGAGTGTCTATGTTGTCGGGCTTTGCAGGGTCGCCTCTGGCGCAAGGAACCTTGTTTACTGGGTGATTCCTCCGGATCCCTAGTCACTCCTGTCGTGGATACCTCTGGCGGAGAAGAATCGCCTCGAGATTGGATAGACGACGCTGGAGAATGGGCCATTGTGTTATCGCAGAAGTGAGGTACTTGGAGGTAGTTGTTTTGCAAGTGATCTCTGCAGGTATCTTCACAGCACGTACGAATATAGCCTAAAGAAACCCCGGAAGTGTTCCTTACGATGTAATTGCCGAGGTATCCAATTGGGAGTACAAACAACGTGCTAGATACAGCCTTCGCAATGTACGAGACGGGCGGCTGGCTACCTTGGGGTTGCAAGTTTTAAACTTCGCAATGTTTGAGTGGTCACACGTGTCAAGCTTTATACTAAAATCATGAGGGGCGGGATGTATTATTCATAGCCTGCCGGCATGCTTGCGGCTTGACTTAGTTACGGTTCTTGTGGTGCGGTGTTATTGGAATTTCCAGCATGTCGTGTGTAAGTCATGCAGAAAACTACGCATGTAGCGTTTCATAGTATGCAGAAAATGAGCAACTCAGTCCTTGCTGCACGTGGACAGCATCAGAGAGAAACAAATATAAACTGTAACAAATTATGGGGACAAAAAGGATTGTAGTATAATTGTGACCAAGTCCACAATTATATTTCTTTTGCTTGTATATACACCAAAATAATAATACTTACACACACTGCCACGATATCATGATGGCATGTACTGCGTAAAAAGTAGCCTTGTTCCTAAATCTCCTTTGCCTGTCTAGGTGGGGGGAGGGGGGATGGGATATATACAGTGTCTGGGCTACGAAATACTTAATGATAATAAAATTTAATAACAAAGATAATAATTCATTACACAGGAAAGTATTCAGTCTATATACATAGTCCACCTGGCTGTTTAAGTAGCCATCGGCGACCCTGGAGACAAACAAAAAGAAGTAATTTATAATGATGGAAAGTTCACTTGTAGGCAGTGTCACATTCCCGAAATACCAGGCCTTTGTTGAGTGTCTTTAATGACAAAGTTCCAACACGTAAGCACCGCAATATTTTATTCAAAGACTGGAGTCATGTTGAGCAGCTTAATGTGCACTCACAAAAGAAAGGCACGAAAGAAACATGCTAGAAATGACTGTCAACCTAATTGGCACTACCCGGAACATCGTGATTGAGAAGAACACTCCATGGTACCTCACTTACTTAACGGGACACGTACAAGCTAAGTGCACACCAAAGGCACAGCAGCTAGTGTAGAGTACCGCAAGGTCAATGACTGCTTGTTAAGGTAGCATCTCCCTGTTGTGCACCTTGGTTCTTCACCGCATCACTAGCTAGATCTGGATTTGACACTGCTAGATCCGGATTCGACACTGCTAGATCTGGATTCGACACTGCTAGATCTGGATTCAACATTGCTAGATCTGGATTCGACACTGCTAGATCTGGATTGACACTGCTAGATCTGGATTTGACATTAATTGTTAAAAGTACTTATGATAACATGTTTGTGGAATACCAATAAGGCTCGAGTGGTGCATCTTAGTCTAGCTGTGTAACACTTATACAGAGAGGCAGCATTAGTGCGAGTGATCATGCATGTATTCGACATTCTGGCATAACAAACGCACTCCACACCTCGATCAGAACATTGCCGGCCACTGTAATGTTCCACAGTTATTGAAAATAACTTGTCATCTCCATAGCAACAATATATTCATGTACAAGTGGGCAGAACACATGTAGGCGGGCCATACGGCCATACCTACCTGCATTGATTCTCATTTGTGTGCACTTTATACGTACATTCAGTATAATGCCAATTATTCACAGTGTGAGGCATTTCACATTTTGATTTGATAACCCGCTTCTCCAAAAGGTTTTCATGCAGGTGAGGTCCTGGGCCCCATTAACATGGGGGATGGTGATGACATCATCACTCAACTCATTTGAGTTACTATAAATGGCATTGCCCTTTCTAGAAGGGCGAAGGGCAAATTTTTTAAGGCGAACCACCCTTGAACAAAAAAAAAACAAGGGCTTTAGTAGGATTCAAACCCAGGACAGAGCTTGAGTTGAACACTAGAGACTCTCACTCTATATACCAGTGTACCACCACATGAAGTGAGGTGCTTCAGTTGTGGGCACGTACATGTATCTACAAGGTGTCCCAGAAATGCTGGAGTGGGTCCAGGATAGGGATGGCTGGATGGTGGTGATCACATCCCACATTTCAGAGGAGTGCAGTAGAGTGTACATTCAATATCTCTCTTGTCTGGTCTAGTTCTTAAGTGTGAATTTTGTTACTCTGCCACACTCCTTTGATGTCTACTTAGCCAGTGGCAAGGAGGTCAAGGATTCAGACATGTTAATCACTTGTGAAGTGGCTAATTTGATCAACACTGTCCAGTAGGATAAAGTGTTAATTGGTTTTGCTTCCCCATCCCTCAAAGGCTGCAGGCTATTATTTCTTACAGCTTGTCCCTTATTTGCACATAACACCTAGTAATTGCTGAGTACAGCAAAAGGTTGCCAAGGGTAACAGTCACAGTGAGTGTCCACTTGTAGGGATTACATAATACCAATTACACACCATATAAATTATTAGTGCTACTCACGTGACCCTCAACGAATCAGACGCCTCAGAATCGATCATATGACGGAGAATTAAATCGCTTATTGCACACTTTAGTGTGCATTATCTAGATAATGCACACTTTTCAAAGATCATGATCAAAGGCTGTCTCGGGTCAGTGAGTTGCATAGATACCAGTTCGCAGTGCATTACGGGCTTTAGTGCACTCGGGCAATCTAGTTAACGGTCTCAGGCAGATAATGCACTCGCCTTCGGCTTGTGCATTAAATATTACTTACAGAGGAAACGTTGGTGGGCATTAGATAGATAGCCAGGGGATTATATAATAATTTAACTGTGTGGGCCCAGGAATCCCAAGGGGAAGGGTTGGTTTATATAAGTCTCTGGCTTTAAAATTCTGTTCGGTTGCTACGGTGGCGAAGCTGCTGAAGAGTGTATAGACTGATGTCGAACACCATAAAGAAAATACTCCTCCAGCAGGCAGCTATGATAATAACAGTGGGCTTACTGCCCTTACAGTGATGACAAAGGCTGCTGAGGTGTGAAAAATAGATTTTATAGCTCGGTCCAAAACGAAACATCTTGCTTACAGTGCAGACTGGGGGAAAAAAACGTAATTATGATCCCAGTTCGCCTAAATTCCACCTACACCACAACTTGGTGCATTTGCTGGGTAGCTTAGTATGTGATTGTTTACTTACTCTACTAGCCATTTCACAATACCTGTTTACCTGAAAGTAAGCTCTTCACACTCCCGCCCTCTTCTGAACTTGACTGAATACCTACTGGGAAACAACAAACCTTAATCAGCTAAGAAATGAAGGTAATTAACAGCTAATTACAGTTAACGATGCTAATTAACACTGGATACTCAAAGTGCTCGCCATGCCAAGTGTAAGTAGGAAGCCGGTTTCATTGGCCAAAACATACTTCTGTGTTTACTTGAGTAGTAAAGGCGAAACAAAAGGTTTGCAACAAGAAAGTGATGATAATTGCCGAGTGCCTGATCGTATACTCGGCTACTCTTCATAGCCGGAGACAGTCAGCAATAACCACGCAATGAGTTACAGCACTGTGCACTACTTCAGCAAACTCTTCAAATGTTCTTACAACAGATTCTGACTATGCGTGGCCGGCTACTACATGCATGAGGCCACGCTTATTAATTATGCTCGCTTGTGCGAGGCATTCTCTGTGCATATGCATACTGCGAGTAAGCGTTTACCACTTTCGCCAATAAACTATAGTTGTGAGCAAGGCTAGTGCGGGACAACTCCTCTCTCCACTGCACCATGATAAATTTCATTCTATCGGTAGTACACGGATCAACTTCAAGATGCAGACCTTACCTGACAAACACCCACGCATTGGAGAAAACAGTTGCATTCTCCAAGCCCAAACTGTTTGTTACGTGTATCATCACACACAGTCAATCATGTTGTTGGTCTAGCCTCGTTCCCAGGCCGTCTCGGGCCTGGGAATGAGGCTAGTTCTTGGTCCTACATGCATAGCTTGAGCACATGCCCAAAGTGTACGTACGCATCATGTCCCACTACACAAGCACTGCCATTTTGTATAGCAACTGCAATAACCTGAAGTCATCTCCAATGCTGTTTCCAACGACGGAGAAAAGTGGAGGCTGCCAATTTTTGCTTTATCCAGTAAGTTCATCACATGCGACTGCAAAAAAGGTTGCATAATCATGATATATACCAACATACCATTACTGCTATGATTGGAATATCAGTATCATCTCCATGTACGTACTTTGCAACATACGAAATTGGAGAGGAAAGGTGTGGTATGTATTCATCATGGAGGTAGAGTGACATAAACATGCCTGGGAACCTTCTCCCTTCCCCTCCCCCCTCCCTTCCCCCTTCCCCTCCCCCCTCCCCCCTCCCTTCCCCTCCCCCCTCCGTTCCCTTCCCCTTCCCCTCCCCCTCCCTTCCCTTCCCTTCCCCCCCCCCCCCCCCCCCCCCCCCCCCCAATAATTGTGCAGTTTTACATTCTTGTGTGGGTGTGGATCAGTAACTGTACATGCTTCATAACTAATGTGTTCATGAATCTGATAACTACACAGTAATTGGAAACGGATGAATGTATTTTGCCAGCCCTTGACTGTTGACTCAGCAAATAGAGATTATTAGTACCACTCACAGACAGGTTAAAAGTAAAGGAAGTCCTGGCCTGTCTGTCAGACGAGGAAAACACCAGGAAATGGCTAACTATTACACCAACACCATGGCTTACAGAGTAGGAACACCAACTAGCATCATAGTCAAATGGGGTTGCCGCCCTTGGGACGTGAATCACTTTATTCATATGAGAGGGTTTGACCAGACCCTCTTCCCAACTCTTCAGTGTGGGCCTGGGAATGAGGCACCTTCATGAATGGGCCTGGGAATGGGTACCTTCATGAATGGGCCTGGGAATGAGGCACCTTCATGAGGCTACCTTCATGAATGGGCCTGGGAATGAGGCACCTTCATGAATGGGCCTGGGAATGGGTACTTTAATGAATGGGCCTGGGAATGAGGCACCTTCATGAGGCTACCTTCATGAATGGGCCTGGGAATGAGGCACCTTCATGAATGGGCCTGGGAATGAGGCACCTTCATGAATGGGCCTGGGAATGGGTACCTTAATGAATGGGCCTGGGAATGAGGCTACCTTCATGAATGGGCCTGGGAATGGGTACCTTAATGAATGGGCCTGGGAATGGGTACCTTAATGAATGGGCCTGGGAATGGGTACCTTAATGAATGGGCCTGGGAATGAGGCACCTTCATGAATGGGCCTGGGAATGGGTACCTTAATGAATGGGCCTGGGAATGAGGCACCTTCATGAATGGGCCTGGGAATGGGTACCTTAATGAATGGGCCTGGGAATGAGGCACCTTCATGAATGGGCCTGGGAATGGGTACCTTAATGAATGGGCCTGGGAATGAGGCTCACCAGCAACAACAACAACTTAGCAAGTTGGAACTGTAAACAAGGAGCAACCTACAATTTTAGCTGTTTATTTGTGTGTACAAGTTGCAAGACATAAGGACATTTATCCTCCTATCAAAACTTCAAAGGTGTCGTAGCAACAATTAACAGTCAACCACCCACTTTTAATCTGGAGCACCTAAGATTTTATGTGTGTGTCTGTGTTTGTGTGTGTGTGTGTTTGTGTGTGAGCTGAGTGACTAACGAAGTGGGATATTCAGGGGCAGGGTGGGACTAGACTAGTGACATGCGCAACCTTGGAAGCATAAGCATGGTCACAGGTGTTTGGTGGGCAGGACTAGTATGTGTGCACCCTTCACACAAGACAGTCAGTGAGTCTGAGTAATGAGCTACGCTGGACTCATGCAAAAGCAGTGAGGGGTGACAGCTCACAGAACTGCTGACAAGAGACCTGCGTGCACCGTGCTATCACAAATACCATCGGGGGGCGAAGCAAGCAAAGCTACTTGTAATCATGTACGTATGTGTAGTTGTAGCAATGGATATTCTCAACCTGAACTACCACTGTGATGTAAGAGGTATACAGCTCCATCCTATGTCCACACACTAAGCAATGAAGCGCGTCATGTGATGCTTGTTAAAATTTTAAATTCTTACAGCTACCGATCACACCAGGTGAACATGATATTCAAGAAAGGGGGTGGGTCTTTGGCAGCAAGAATGATTCCAATATCTGCCCAAAGCCAGCTGCACCACAAAAAGGAAGGTTTCCTGGAGCAATGCTTTGAACTTCACTCCAGTTTCTAGCTCTCCAAGATAGCTCCTAATCCTTCAAAGAAATGGCTCATACCACAACACAAACTCTAAATTCTGCAGCCTTAGCTTCACTGCAGTCAGGTGCAGTGTCATTCAAAACTATTGTGTTGAAATACAAGAAATATACACACATCACAAGTTTATGCCTGTATCATGAGTCCTGGAGTATCCAATTATCCTCCGTGAAACCTTAGACCTAGATTACATGTATATATATATAGCTATATACGTTCTAAGAGCAATCTCCCAGCAACAATACTCCTTGCAGAAATATTTCATACTAAGAGCATATCAAATTGTGGCTGAGTTACATGCGGATAGCCTCCTTGCAGAAATATGAGATATTTCATACTAAGAGCATATCAACTAGAGGTGCTCAGCAGAGCACGTACCCCGTGCGCCACTTTGACTTGATATAGGTAGGCCTGCTGCTGTATTAATACAGCATGCACGATGAGATGGCTAGGCCTACCGATTTTTAATACATCGATGTCAGCATGCAGAATGAGATACCGTAAGTTGTGGCAGTAATGTTAGAAACAGGGTGTGGACAAGCTGTATAAATTAGAAACAAGACTTTCACACAGCCTCTCGAGTGGATCTCTGGTCTGTGAGTTATGTAGACGCTAGTACACTCTGAATTCTGACACTTCTATCCTGAACTAAGCCTTTAACAAGGCCTTCACTGCTCAAGCTGCTGATTTTTGTGTCCACAGACAGACAGACAGACGGACGGACACAAACCGATCACTTAACCCCTGCTGTGTGCATGCGCATAGGGTAATTATGGGGGAGGGGGCTGCAGTTGTGGTTCCTTGCAGTGTTCGCTGAAGCTTCTGTCTTGACTCTGTGCTCCAGCTGGTCATTCATTCACACTAAATGTAATCCCCCTCCCTCTCAATCCCATCACTCCTCCCACTCCCCCCTCCCTTCCGACTCCCCTCCTCTCCTTCTGCCCCCTCCCCCCTCCCTTTCCACTCCCCCACCTCTCCTTCTTCCGGTGTGAATGACCTGAGAGACAACTTGAGATAGCTATCAATGATGTCAAATCTTGAACACGAAACAACCTGGTAGCCACTGCAAAGCATAGCAAAATAACACGGTGTGTTTGTCCTGCCAGGACAGTGACCTCATGGGTGCCACCAGCAACCTGGGCCATTCATGGAAGCACTTTCACACTCCATCGAGTACCAACCGAGCCCAGAGACCGCAAACAATAATATGTAATAGTGGCAGTGGCAGTCAGTGAAGACACAACTACCGGTCAAGCTAATCAGCATTAGAATGCAACCACAACAGCAGGATAGCCATCTCTAGGTGATACCGATCAAAGAAAGTTAATGTTCTGGATAATCTTATGCCAATTGGAGAGATGGAATAAAATATGCTGAACTTATACAGTCTAACCTACATATACTTTTACAGCACATGGGGATGTTATGAACGGATAACACGATCACTTTCTGGTCAAACAATAAATTTGAGGAAAGGCTGACAGATGGATTCAAATCAGGTGCTCACATGCAGTGGAGGTGAAGCGTATTACACAATGCTATTACCAGATTACCAACAGCTCAAAGTGTGACCTGTATAAACACTACATCACCACAGTATCCCATGTACACCACCACAATAGAGCAAGCATGAACAATTCTGACATACCCAGCTGACACCAGAAACACCATGTGGTCATCCACATCACACACGTCCACAATAAAGTGACAATTGACTTACAGACAAATTGCCACACAGGATCCAATCTTCACAGATGTAATACCATTTTAAACATCAAATGGTGCCAGATGACAACCCATATACTGCCATAGCTATCACAAATACCAAGCCACCTTGAGATGGAAAAGGTCACACAAATTAAGTTGTTGTGTTTTATTTCTTTCGCATGAACACTTTCCTGGATTGTGCAGAGCCCTTGTATAGCACTGTATTAGACTTCAGAGCTCAGTGCTTTCCTTATGTGGAAGGTTCAGAGTTCGGAGCCTTCCATATAAGGAATGCGATGAGCTCTGAGTTCCTATACAGCCTATACAGTGTTGTAAGGGATTCTGCATAACCCAGTATATATAACATATCAAGGATGGGGTTAATAATTATCCCTAACCAGTCATGTACGTACGTATACTAACCCTGGCCCTAAGGGATCGTGCATCTGCCAGAATGGAACTAATTCCACAAGCCTTACAGCGGTATCTGTTTTGAGATGAATACTCTGTTTGAGATGATTTAATGCCAATTCATGGGAGAGATTTTGACACTGTGTTGCAATTACTTTATAGTAACATTACATATCAATCAATCAAGTCCCCTGCATATACACAGCTAGCCTAAGTAAGGCTTATGAGACTACTAAAAGAACAACGCAAGGCATAAGCCAGTCTTTTATTACTATAGAGGGCAACCCTACAACTGGTTTGTCATCCATCTGAAAGACCCAATGCATAATTTCACATTTTGGTTTCACAGTTTAGTAAACCATTCTGGAGTTTGATTGCTTTGTTTGTGCAGCCAGTGTGAAGTCTATTTCCACCTTGCAGCTGTACAGATCTGTCTGCCTCCAGCGTTTGGCTACACAAGGCATTCACTCTACCATGCATGTTTATTGTTTTCCATACTTGCAGGGCATTTTTACTTGTAACTACAGCACCACCCATTCTGTTCTACGTACAACAGTACAGTACTTCATCACAGCGAATTCTGTTTGTTTTTGATAACTCGGGTATTATTTGCAAACACCCATGCCCATACGCTGATCAAAGTAGGAATCCACAACGGACAGTCTGTGTGAAGTCTTCGTGCTACTTGTTTAGGGTGGAGGTAATTGCACTCAAGAGACCAACTGTTGCTGTTCATCACAGAAAGAGACTGAGTACTGTCTGTTGTAACATGGATAAGCACAGATTTGTCTATCTACATACCAAACCACAAGAACTAGGAATATACCCAAGTCGTAACATGTCATCCATCTTTCTGATGCTATTCGTTTGATCAAATTGTTCTCATAGTATGTGCTGTTTGAAGTTCAAAAGGTTTAGTCTCACGATGCCAATAGCACTTGTAGCTGGTGCTAATATTTATCTTTCTTTGCACCACTAACTGTTTGTTACTATAGAGCAAGAATTCAATAAGTACTTAATGTGCAGCTGCACTTACTCCAAGGACCACTTGAGTCCGATCCACTTACAGACTTACAGTTCACCAGCAAAATTACATTAAACAGAAGCAGCAGGTAATTTTAGCAGGATCATATGAAAACCATACTACTGGTTACCTAAGCACATGTTACGTGTCCCATGGGATCTGGGAGTGACAATCCTAACAAGTATGCGAAGGTGGAGGGAGTGCTAAACCTACATTGTTTACTTGCCTCTAAGCAGCACAGTAATTAACCCCAGTCTCCCATGAGAATACGCACTAGCGATAACAACGTTCTTTATGAGAATTAGCACATGTGTAGGGTCCATAGAGACCAAATACCAGTCCATCTTATGTCACTAGTGGCCAAAATATTCACACAGGAAGCCAATATGCAACTTGAACTCCTGAAATGATATTCATGTGGCAGCAAATTGCCTTAAATGTGAAGCTAATGACCCATGTTTGTCCAGGGGATTGATCTCACAGAGCAGAGTGAGAACAAGGGTGTAATTATGTGGAGGACATTCCATAGGCCTGGAATACTATTACTGTAGAGATAAGTGTTTGATGAGATACATTGGGACAGTGGGCCTTGCCGACCCCCTTCAGACACAGTCAGTTTTAGCTATGAATCATTGAACAATGAATACTGATAAATTTCAGCAACCAGTAGGTTCTACTGTTCATGTAAAAGTATAATTGCACATAACTTAGGGTATATAGTTGTCCAATCAAGCTGTACTGGTACATAGGGCGGGTATAATTATGCTGAACACAACAGTGAGCTCTTTGGTAAACCAGAAGACCTGCTCTCCACGTACTGTAGTTGTGGTACAAATAGGTTGCACTAAACAGTACTTGTGGTTAATCTTACGCTCATGCTTTCATTAGAATGTAGTGATGAGCTAGGGTGAGGGCAGCATTACTATGGCACATTACACACACACACACACACACACACACACACACACACACACACACAAAGCCCATTAGCATCACAGCATGTGACTTCAAACTCTCAGCAGTTGTTCTGTGAACAAGCTTTGCACTAGCTCCGTGCCCCATAAATGACCCCAAAAATTTCATCAGCTGGCCCTGTGGACAAAAGTCACATCTGAGAACACAAGCAGAATGACAATGAATGTCATGGCAAGAAGAATGCGTGTATTAAATGAAACTTGATCTAACGTATGGTTTTTGAATCATGATCACAGATAATGAATTTGTGTTATGCAGCATAGCAAGAGCACACAATGACATCATTGCCATTGCAGCAGAGAATGCATATGCGCATATGCCACGCCACAATGATGATGATGTCATTATGCACTCTGAGTACAGTTTACACTAACAAATTTCATCGTTCCATAATTGGTATAAGTTGTTGTATTCCTGGTTGCCCACAGTGAACGTTAACCTAGTATGGCAAGTTAATGCCTCAGATGCGGAACAATGATGCGATGAAACTAGTGAAAACAGAGGAAGGAAACCAGAGCAGGGCTGCTGCTGGGAAACAATCTAGCTACCACAAAAATGCAGCTTTTACCAAACAATCTAAGGCCAGCCTCCTAACCTATTTACGTTCAAATTCCGCTTCAATAGTGGCCAACCTAGCCCTTCCTCTCTCATGCTTCTCTCCATTAGAAGGCACTTAACACTCTTAGCATGTCTAAGAGGCTGGAGGTTCACAGTTCCTGTCAAAACTATGAATGCAAACATTGCCCTCAAGCATTCAGACAATCCACGCAGAGCAAGGTTGAGAATAGTATTCATTACAGCCCAGTTGTAGGTCCCTTGTAGGTTTGTTCTCAAGATGTTTTTGAAAAAACAGTTGAATGTTGCAATTGTTAGTTTCAGGAGTCCCAGTGTGCTGATGTGATCTCTTGTCATGGGAACTATTCATGCTGCACTGCTGCGCCTGTTTTACTTGCATTTTATAGGCCATTCAGTAGTTGCTGATTGCCGCAACATTATCACACAGTGATGGCATATGCGTTTACCAGCCATACATGGTTACAAATCTCTCTGGATAATAGTGACACCGGTTATGGTAACGACCACCTAGCCTCGCTCCCAGGCCTCCGCCCAGATTCTATCTCGTAGCCATGGAGAAAACAGAGGCCAGTGACCAGCATTAATAGCTGTGTTTGTCACCTGCAGCTGGAACCATGACAGAAGTTACTGGAGCTTCACTGTACGTGCGGTTGCTAAGTGTAACCCATGATTTCAGCTATATTCATGTCTATCGGCACATTATTAATCAATGAATGCTGATGCATAATTCATAGTGCCATCAGTAAGAGGTAAGTAAATGGAATCATTTCCACTGATAGATCTAGACACATTCTCCACATACCGGTCTTCACGATTAAGGCAAAGTGGGGGCTGAGGTTCCCGCTTCAAGCCGCATGGGGTAGCATAATTGTGACTCAAACGGTCACACCTCCAGACCTAACATAATTATTGTGACTCAAACAGTCACACCTCCAGACCTACGTGTACGTAACATATTTGCGGCTCAAACAGTCACACCTCCAGACTTACGTATATGTAGCATAATTGCGACTCAAACAGTCACACCTCCAGACCTAACATAATTGTGACTGAAACGGTCACACCTCCAGACTTAATAATCTACCTGGACCAAAATACTGCCACATGCCTCGGTATTCATGCAACAACAACCAATTCTTCATTCGTAGTATGCCGCCATTTCACTCACTTACTTAACTTGTTCACTGCAGTTGCATGTAGCGTCCCCACTCTGAATTCATGCACTGCATAATACCTGACGTACAATAATGGCAACTCATGGCTGCATAACATTCCTATACTAGCAGTACCTGCCCTATATGGGTGGTATCTAGCGAAGGAAACATCGACGCCGGTCTATAACCTCCTGTCAACCAGCCCTAGACCCTCATGGGACAGTAGTGCTGAAACCTGTGGTGCTATGACGATTGCATTGCGAGCATGCGTAGATGCTCACACAATGGACAATCGCATATTACGAAATGGCAACATAAAGGATGAGGTCAATGATACTACTACACATGCTCAGAAATGTTAAATAAGATCCTGTGAATCTATGAATGAAGAGAGCACATGTGGACGACTAACAACTTCATCATACGCATAATAATGGATGCCAAATGATAGTACCGAGAACTTCAACTGAAGTCATAAGTCACCCACACAGCAATGAACTACATAACTCCAACTGGACCATCTCCAGATAATCATTACCATAGAGATGGCACCCTCAAAATCTCATTACCAAGTATTATTATGTTAATACTCTGTAAACAGGAACCTCCCAGTTTCCAGGAGAAACAGCTCATGGGAAGAGCCCCAGCCTTGATCCACTGTGAGCCACAGTGTGATGTCAGCTTCCACAGGAAGTGGAAGTATGTAACATGAGACTGTGCATGTTACACACCACAGCATGAATTGACTTTGGGATCAACATTCAGTCAGTCATTACAGCAAGCCTTTGGAACCGACACAGCTGATGCTGCTATGGTCACATACACCACTGTCGTAACTATGCATGTGCTCATTCCTATAACTATAGCAACATACAGTCATGACTGTCGGACTTATGTACAATTGAAGCTGTCATTCAAAAAAAAAAATTCATCAACTTCCCTCTCTTATGTGTCTAAGTGGAACTTCAGGGAGAAGACCACTGCTGCACAAGAGCTTTTCATCCCAGTGGTTCTCACGCTGCACTGCTGTGGTGACGGTGATGTCACACATTCTGCATGCATAATTGCTCAGAAATGCCAACACCCTAATTTTCTTGGAGGTGTACCCGTGTGCCCCCCATAATGAAGCATGTTTAGCATATCAATCATGATACCCTGCTTCTCACTTTTGTTTCTGACAGCACTCACCAGCTAGGTTTTAGGATACAATCCATCAGGCCTCACTTGAACTGTGAGGGCCTGGGCAACAGGCAGGGGGTGCTAAGGAATGTCCACCAGACAATGGTATGTCATATCATTTTTTCCTACAAAGAGTTTATGCAATATACAACCTATACAGTACATTGTAAAGGAGCACCATCTAAACGTTGTGAGGCAAGTGTAAATGTAAACAGCTTGAGATTCGTAACAGACTCAGAGAGTCGTACCTTATCATACAAAGATATGTACCGGTATACGTAGGAGCAGATAAATTCCTAAATCAACTCATCGCTTCCAGTATCCCCATGCAGAAAACCAGTCCAGAAGATACAGTGCACATTCCTCAATCTCAGCTAAAATCTTTGTCGATCCAATCGGAGGCAGCCAATCAATATGACACAGGCAAATCCTCTGCGCAAGGCGTTCAAATCTTAAGCCCTGGAATTAATTTTCTCCATGGGTTAATTTCTTACTCTCGGCATTATGAATAATCAAAGGCCTGACACTGCTCCTCTTTGCCATGCAAAGCTTCCTCTATTATTTATCCTATTCTAGTCAGGACTCCTCCAAAATTTCTACTCCCTCTAAGCCGATTATTGTCCCAACTTGTACTGCCTGTCTCTTGTTCTTCTGTCATCAGTTTGCTTATAATGTTGTACTTACTCTACACTCATACCTTGCCAAGTGCCTACCTTGCATTTGTACTCAACATGCACACATAAGGAGTTGGGCTAGCGACTGAGGTTATGTATATGCATTCATGCAATTGCGACTAGTAATTCAACCCCCTGCAGAACATAAACTAAACTGATTTCAAATATATGGTATAGCAGCACAGATGTCCGAAGCTGCCGGTGTGGGGCTCAGCCCAATTATAATGTTGACAAGATGTGCTTTCAAAAAGTGCAACCACCATAGATGACATAGCAAGTGCCTCAGTACAATACCACAAGAATTCCCTAGTAAAAACAGCACCACATGAATATTAAGAAGGTATTCTTTTTGTGTCCACTACAAACGTGAGAGGGTTTTTGAGAAAGTGTGAATCAGCTGAGCTGCTCAGCGGAGCATGAATAAGGTTGCTCCTGTGTCCCACAGAATGCACTATCATAGCAGACAAACAGTGCAGCAAATTAAGTTCACCTCTTGTGGTCACACAAACACAACTCAAATCACGACAGGTTAATGTGTTTTTTAGTGCTCCAGTTTGGAATCCAATTCCATCGCCAAACAACTTAACAATACCATCTGACCACTCACTTAAAGCACTTAATGGGTGACAGTAGACAACACCGTTAACACTCCCATGTAATGACCACAACTCCTAATAATAAATACCCAGCAGGTTAATTAAAACACTCCATGCCAACAACTGCACCATGATACACATTCCAAAGCATTGATACCACATTAACACTGTTACCCCATCTAGATGCCATTACCCATTTACCAATATTAAAATTCGCATAGGAAACGCTCAGAAATAACAACCAATTATAGCATAGCCTAGATATTGCAATAACAAACAGAGAACAAAGGATATCACAGACAAAACACAGCAATTTAGTATACACAATCATAGTAGGATCATTGCAGCAGCCAATAGTCACAACAGCCAATAGTTGCAACATGCATGCTTTAACTTGCTCCTGCAAAATGCACCCTTTGCAGAGTTCTAAAGTTGCTTGACCAGTGCTGGTGTTTCCTTGTTTGCTTGTTCCTTGTTTGCTTGCTTGTTTGTTAGTATGTTTGTTTGTTAGTTTGTAGTTTGTTTGTTAGTTTGTAGTTTGTTTGTTAGTTTGTAGTTTGTTTGTTAGTTTGTTACCTTGTTAACTAGCTAGTTGTTTGTTAGTTTGTTATTTTGTTTTGTTTGTTTGTTAGCTTGTTTGTTTGTTAACTGACAATCACAATGAGAATCTATGTACACCTTTCCAAGTTCTCAGACATTACTAGTGCATCAGCACCCTGGTAGAGCAACTGGTAGGGCAGGATAATCCCTCCTCATGTAATGTTGACCAAGCATGGTAGGTTGGTTCTACTGCACCCTGTTCAGTCCCTTACCCAGGTTACCACAACTACCAAAAGACAGTGTGAGATGATCGAAGCATCAAGCCTACTCATCTTCTTGGGCACGATAGTTTGGGTTTGAAACTAGCTATGCTCACATGCATGTGGATTTGCAGCATAAAGGATAGCAAAGGCCCGGTACACAGTTATGATGGGTGGGGCAACAGGCGGGGTCAATAAGGTCATGAATAATTAATATACCCTTTGCCTGAAAACGTCTGGCAATAACACTGCTTCTATATAATATGTCCATATCAGCTGAACCGTTATATATTATTGTCATTCACTTCAAGAAGTAATATGGAGATTGCAACCCGTGTTTGGCCATACAGTTGGTTAGATCCGAAAACACATTCATGCAGTTTACACATACATATACTTACTTGGGCGTTCACAATGATAAGTTGGACACCCTTATTGTGGAGGTCTTCACAGGACTCTTTGATGACCTGCAGTACAATGCAAAGTACAACAATAACTCTTCACTTATGGTCACAGAATTTCAACCACAACATTACCACACTACATACATAGGTAACAGCTACCGGAAGGGAAAAAAACAGGGAACTCTTATAGGAATAGACTCAGGGTCATCTGAGTTCCACTCAGGACAGCATGTGCTTGTGAAATGCAGATTACTGTCACAACACAATACTGAGATATCCAGAAAAGAATTCATTGCCACCAACCATATTGTACCTGTACAACTGTGAAGTCAATTTCTGGCATTGCTGAACAATCCAGTATGACTGCTTTGGTTCGCTGCCCTGTACGGAGGAAGCAGCAATAACAATGTACGGTATAAGAACCCAACTAGCTCGATGATCAGCACTTTACTTTGTCTAAAAACCCTGTCCATTCTAGTTAGGCATGTGACTGATATCAAATATATGATAGCATGATTGTAAGATATGCACTCAAATGTCAGGCCATCGTAGTACCGTCTTGTGACACGGGCTATAGTGCTTACGTCTACCATAGGCTGGATTTTGGTTGTGAAATTGCTTTGACCACACACAAATTAGAATGCAATACATACACCCTGAATTACTACACATTCAATCAAAACTGTGGGTCTAAAGTAAGCCAGAGAGTCACACCAGCTGCTAAAGCTGAGAAGTCCAAAAATGGCCGTTCACTGTTACACATCGCTACTCACTCTCCACGTCGTCACTAGCAACTGTCACTTCGCTGAGTATCCTCTTCCAGATGTAGTCCACACCAGGGTAGTTCCACCCGCCATTCATCACCACACACACCACACTACCACGGATGGTCACCTGAGAGCAAAGAATGGTACCTAGCATCAATGGCGGCTACGTGGGCAACATGCACACACACACACACACACACAATTTATTTTTATTCACTTCAGCAACCACTCAACAAATCCCTTTACCCAACTGCTTAGAACACAAGTGAAAGGTAGCACCTAGCTGGTGGGTGAGCTACGTACAGTGGAGTTCTGTCACTAGGTAGATGTAACCAGCTAATCAGTTTATGTATATGTACTAAATCACTCATACATTAGGAAACAAACCATTTGTAAGACACTGTCAGACCGGTTTTGATTAAAGGCAAGATTGTCACTGATACTGAGGGAATCATGCATGGTGGATTGAATTGTGGTTTTGCATAGATATGATCTCCATGAATAATGGAGTTTGATGGGAAATCACCAATGAGGCCACCCAAGCAGCTCCAATGCTGTCCAAGTCATGGATCACACAGCAAATACCCCATACGTACATTGTGCTTCCGGGCTTGCAAATTGTGTATCTAGTTATTGCATGTGCTACACAATGCATAAGGTGTAACGCATAATTATACATATTCAAAAACAAATTTGCAGTTCTAATTCTCTCATCCCCTATGGTTACGGTAATTAACTATGCACAGCCTCGTACCCAGGCCTTCCATCCAAGATTTTATCGCGCAATATTCGAGAAAATTCAGAAGGAAAGTCGGGGAGGATTTGGCACATGGGGCAGTGCCCCTGTGATGTCAGCTTCTACAGGATTCAAAGGTCATGACGCTACAGAACTCTCATCGTTCACGATGTTGTCAGAATCTGAGTTGGGGGATCAAGAAGAGGAGGAAAACAGAGCTACCAAAGCTTCCAGTGACATCATGTTCCAGTGACATCACAGTGGAGCTGTCTCATCTTCCAAGGCTTTCCCTCTGATTTTCTCCGCAAAATCTGGACACGTAGCCTGGGTGCAAGGCTATCAAATCTGGGTGAGACCCGGAACACGGTTACAACAAAGACTTCACTGCCATACAGCTGTCTCTGTAATGTTCAACAAGTTACCAGTTTGAATTCACCACCACCAATATAAAAAAACTAACCCTCTAAAGCGCTACTAGTCTTAGTTATTGCGGATGCCGGCCTGACCTTGAAAACCAGGAATGGTACATGTTATAAAGCTTGTCTTGTACGTTGTCCACTATGCACGCTCAAGCTCGTCTATCATGTGATACACCTATTCATTCCTACAGCACATTATGCAAATTTACAGTGGTCTTCGAGTAACAGTGTAGTCCTATTAGTTACCTTTGGACTGAGAGGTGAACTTGTAACAATGTCCGTGTACATACACCTCACATATATTATGCATGCACAAGAGGCAAAGTTCAAACGTATGCTTACACAGCTTGTGCTTTGTCCGTGGTACATTTTGTATGTATACTTGGCTGGGAAAGTGTTGACAGAGGTGGAATGGGCCATCAGCCCATTCACACGAGTAGAGCACTGGTTATCGCATACCAGTGATCACTGGTAAGGGTGTAATTTGGTTTGGCCTGAATGTAGTTTCCTCATAATGAGCCAGTGTGTTTGATCTGTCAGCAGCTGTGTAAACTGCGCATGCCTTCCCTCGTTTTGCTGATGGTGATAGCATTGGTATTCAAAGTTGTTTTTGTCCGTATTGACAACATTGTACTGGGATGTGCTTTACAAACACCGCCAGTCCGGTACGGCCATCCAGGACTCAGTTCCTCTCTCAGTTCCTGTCACATGCAGCTGCAGTTGATTGATGCATTTTGCTGACATAACTGCCTTGTACGTACAATTGATTATGCCCGTTTTGTTTACAACTGCTAACTTAGTACCATAGTTTCCTAGCCTACGAGATCACCATGGAAATGGATGTAGCAGTAAAAATGCGTAGCCCCAGTCTTGGACACATAACATGCCACAGTGCTTCCCAGATAAACAACATATACCATGGCAGTCTTAGAAGATACATAGTTCTGCCATTCGTACTCCAGATTAAACCATCTCGGCCCTGGGCTGCCTTTCCGGCCATGATAGTACAGTTCAAGCTTGTCTGTAGACATTCCAGGGATGGCACCTGGTTGATGTGCTAGTCATGTTTGCAGCAACCATCGCTTCCGTTTTGATCAACATGCATCCCTCAGTTGCTCAATGTTGTGGCATACAGACTGTGTATAATAAAACACTTTATGTGCATGCATAGCACACACCACAGACGAAAAACAGCCTGATCGTGATCCAACACTAGTTGTAAACCAATTTCAGTATTGGATACTGTATGCTACAAACTTGCGGCAGCCTAAAAACAATATGTACCTCTGCTCAGTAGGCATGACCATCGTGAGAATCTCTGCACAAAATGACTGGTTTAATATCATGATGTCATTAGCTTGATTTGGGTTTAGTACATTGGGGGTGTACCTAGTTCAATAGCTACGTACGTACGTACGTACATGTAGGGATGAGACATCAATACATCCAGCCATTGCTATAGCAACAGCCTAATTTTAAGGAACCAGGAGCTAATTAGCCAGTTGATGGATCTTGCACTGGGTACTTGCATCTTGCAACATACCACTTACATCCCTGGTAGGGAATTAAATTTTAATATTCCATGTAAACAAACTTCACAGAGAGGTGTACTGGATGTTGTGATCACCATCCTGTGGGGGAGTTGTGAGCACTATGCCTCCTCATGAGTCACCATTGGCAGTATGCGACATCACATACCGTGTGTGTTAATTAGGGTGAGCCGTAAGCTAATCGCCACCTACGTACAAGCAGCCTAGAAGTCAGTAAGTACAAGCTGGTGGATGCGATCATGCGATCATCCATGAGACCGGAGGCGACAAGGGGAGTTTGCCGACCATAGCCTCATTCCAGGCACAATTGTACAAGTGAATCTACTACAGCTTACAATGTCTTGCAACTATAGGAACCCATAGAACAATGGACACAACCAGAAACCCATACTCGTGTGTAATAGGAATAATAACTGTTGGCTTCTCTACCTGTACGTACGTGCTCCCTTTTTCCCAGAAAACCCACAACTTCCGAGCTTTCTGAATAGCTACTAGGCGCTTATTCATCAGCATACCTAACAAGTGGCCATCGCACTCCTGGTAGGGCAAACAGTAAGGCAAACTCACTTGGACTTAGGTTCTGCATGAGCAGAAAGGGCGGGACAGGGGGAGGTGGGTGGGTACACCTGAAGGGTGCAAACAGCATGGCCATGTCTGGGCTCCACTGTAGAAAGGCCTTGGTCGGCACTGGGAGGGAAATTTCTGTCGCTTTTTGCCATAAAGCCGTCTTGCCTTGTAGGGCCTAAAATTCCAGTGTGTTCATGGCTCGTTTTTCAGCTACGGAATCTTCTGATCATTACAAAGCTACCATGAAATATGCATATGGTAAGCATTAGGCAGCTGTTCACAGACAACTCCTTCCACTTATATAGTCACCTTCCGTCATGCCATCCATGACAGAACTTGTTAGGAGGTAAATGTATCCGTGTCAACGCTCCATAAACAAATGTGAATGTTTCTCATTCCAGCTGTACCACAGCAGCATCACAATGAAACAGTTTACAATACATTAGAGCGGAAACAATATTCCACAGTACTCTGATCCGCATATATAATTTTAGAATACTCATTGATTTTGCAGTATTCGGTGGTTTAATGTAGCCTCGTTACCAGGCCCCTCCCAGCTCTCCGTCGCTTGCAGTACGGTTAAGCAGAAGAGAGGCTGGTACATTTCCTCATGTGAGTGACGTCAGGGTAGAAAGACTGGGAGAAAGACTTGAAATTAACGTGGGCGAACTGGGGCTTAGAACAGCAAGAGGAGCGAAGGTACCAGGTAACATACCACACGTATCTAGCTAGCAGGGGGCAACCGTCATACACACCAAGTGTTGAACGTGTAGATGGTTGAACAGCACACAAAACATCGCATTCTCGTTCTGAAAATTTTGCCATACGTCGATCATATCATGCTAATGTGAGGAAATGTACTAGGCCCTCCCCGCTTCTCCGGCGGTACTGCACAAGCGGGCAGGGGACTGGGAACAAGGCTAGGTTTAATGTACACGCACACTTCCACCAATAGCATGCAGAAAGTTCAATAGGTGTACATGACACACAACTAAAACCAACACCTACGATGCGCAATGTTTGGTGTGAGGTTGGTAACAATTTGTTGTCTATCGTACCTCTAATCAACAGGATCAATGGGAAAGCCAACTAAAAGTGCATACGTACCTCATGTCTGGGTCTTGCATGGCGATAAAGGAGGTATAATACATACACAACAACTGCAACGGGAACACCATACTGGAGGAGAGGAGAATGGAGGGGAAGGTAGGGGAGGGGAGGGGAGAGAAGGGGAGGGGAGGGAAGGGGAGGGGAGGGAAGGGGAGGAGAGGGGAAAAGAGGATAGGGGAGGAGAGAGAGGGGAGAGGGGAGAGGAGAGGGGAGGAGAGGGGAGGGAAGGGGAGGAGAGGGTAGGGGGAGCAGAGGGGAGGAGCAGGGGAGGGGGGGAAGGGAGGGGAGATGAGGGGAGGGGAGGGGGAGGGGAGGGGAGGGGAGGGGAGGGGAAGAGAGGGGAGGGGAAGGGGAGGGGAATGGAGGGGAAATGAGGGGAGGGGAGAGGAGAGGAGGGGAGGGGAGGGAAGGGGAAGGGAGGGGAGGGGAGGGGAGGAGAGGGGAGGGGAAGGGGAGGGGAATGGAGGGGAAATGAGGGGAGGGAGGGGAGGGGAGGGGAGAGGAAAGAAGGGGAGGAGAGGGGAGGGGGAGGAGAGGGGAGGAGCAAGGGAGGGGGGAGGGAGGGGAGGGGAGGGGGGGGAGGGAAGGGAGGGGAGGGGAAGAGAGGATAGGGGTGGAGAGAGGTGGGGAGAGGAGAGGGGAGGGGGGAGAAGGGGAGGAGAGTGTAGGGGGAGGAGAGGGGAGGAGCAGGGGAGGGGAGGAGAATGGAGGGGAAATGAGGGGAGGGGAGGGGAGGGGGGAGGGGAGGGGAGGGGAGGGAAGGAGAGGGGAGGGGAGGAGAGGGGAGGGGAGGAGAGGGGAGGGGAAGGGAAGGGGAATGGAGGGGAAATGAGGGGAGGGGAGAGGAGAGGAGGGGAGGGGAGGGAAGGGGAAGGGAGGGGAGGGGAGGGGAGGAGAGGGGAGGGGAGGGGAAGGGGAGGGGAATGGAGGGGAAATGAGGGGAGGGAGGGGAGGGGAGGGGAGGGGAGGGGAGAGGAGAGAAGGGGAGGAGAGGGGAGGGGGAGGAGAGGGGAGGAGCAAGGGAGGGGGGAGGGAGGGGAGGGGAGGGGGAGGGAAGGGAGGGGAGGGGAAGAGAGGATGGGGTGGAGAGAGGTGGGGAGAGGAGAGGGGAGGGGGAGAAGGGGAGGAGAGTGTAGGGGGAGGAGAGGGGAGGAGCAGGGGAGGGGAGGAGAATGGAGGGGAAATGAGGGGAGGGGAGGGGGGAGGGGAGGGGAGGGGAGGGAAGGGGAGGGGAAGGGAGGGGAGATGAGGGGAGGGAAGGGAAGGGGAGGGGAAGAGAGGATAGGGGAGGAGAGAGGAGGGGAGTGGGGAGAGGAGAGGGGAGGAGAGGGGAGGAGCAGGGGAGGGGAGGGGAAGGGAGGGGAGATGAGGGGAGGGGAGGGGGAGGGGAGGGGAGGGGAGGGGGAAGGACGGGGAGGGGAGGGGAGGGGGAAGGACGGGTAGGGGAGGGGAGGGGAGGGGAGGGGGAAGGGGAGGGGGAGGGGAGGGGAGAGGAGGGGGGGAAGAGAGGGGAGGGGAGGGGGGAGGGGAGAGGAGGGAGGGAGGAGAGGGGAGGAGAGGGGGGAGATGAGGGGAGGGGAGGGGGAGGGGAGTGGGGAGAGGAGAGGGAAGGGGAGAGAAGGGGAGGAGAGGATAGGGGGAGGAGAGTGGAGGAGCAGGGGAGGGAAGGGGAAGGGAGGGGAGGGGAGGGGAGGGGAGGGGAGGGGAGGGGGAGGGGAGGGGAGGGGAGGGGGAAGGACGGGGAGGGGAGATGAGGAGGAGGGGAGGGGAGGGGAGGGACGGGGAGGGGAGGGGAGGGGAGGGGAGGGGAGGGGGGGAGGGGAGGTGAGAGGAGGGGGAGGAGAGGGGAGGGGAGTGGAGGGGAGAGGAGGGGAGTGGAGAGGAGGGGAGTGGGGAGAGGAGAGGGGAGGAGAGGGGAGGGGAGAGAAGGGGAGGGGAGGAGAGGGGATGAGCAGGGGAGGGGAGGGGAGGGGAAGGGGGAGGGGAGAAGAGGGGGGAAGAGAGGGGAGGGGAGGGGGGAGGGGAGGGAGGGAGGAGAGGGGAGGCGCAGGGGATGGGAGGGGAGGGGAGATGAGGGTAGGGGAGGGGGAGGGGGAGGGGAGGGGAGGGGAGGGGATGGGAGGGGAAGGGAGGGGAAGGGAGGTGAGAGGAGGGGGAGGAGAGGGGAGGGGAGTGGAGGGGAGGGGAATGGAGGGGAGATGAGGTGAGTGGAGGGGAGGAAGGGGAGAGGGATGGGGACGGAATGGGAGAGGAGGGGGAGAGGTGAGGGATGGGAAGGGGAGGGGAGGGAAGGGGGGGGAGGGGAGGGGAGGGGAGGGGAGGGAGGGGAGGGGAGAGGAGGGGGAGAGGAGGGGACGGTAGGGGGGAGGGGAGGGGGAGAAGATGGGAGGGTAGGGGAGGGTCAGCAACATGCTGCTACAGTATATAGAGGGAGGAGCAGATAGGTACTGGTAATATTGGTTGAGCCCTGGAATCTTGAAATCAAGCAGCCAGGCAGAAGTTAGTGTCAGGCAGAAGTGATAGAGAATATTGTTACAATAACTATTAGCTCCCAAAGCGAACGCATGCTCCCTAGCTCATCAGGCAACTTCTTCTAAATTGCTAACGGGAAATGTGCTACTACTACGTGTAACTAGGGACAGAATGGGAAACACGTGTTACATGCAGGGCGTCCTGCCTTGAGACGTGACCTAGGGGCAGAGCTAGCTGTAGCGTTCACTGCGCACACACACACTCACCTCAATTCCAAGGAACAGTGTAAGCAGGAACGAGACAGCCAGAGGAAGCAGGTCAATGACTGCAGAGCAGAGGAAGGGCAGATTGTGTTAGTGTCAAACAGAAGACCCACTTCACCACACGCACTCACTACAACACATAGCTACCTATACACGTAACTCCCAGACACAAGTGGTAAACAGGGAAGTCAGGTTGGCCTGGGAACAAGGGCTATCTCACATGACACACACACACATGACACACACACACACAACACACTCACTCACACAACACACTCACTCACACACACACACACACACACAAACATAGACACAAAAACACACACAATTAATATTCAGTCTCAATAACCTCCACACAATTATCCGTTCTCTGGAGTTCAAATGCACTAACAATTCAGTTTCAGGATCCTCCACACAACCATCACATCCACGACGGGAATCACAGCTACTATAATAATGGCTGCCAGAGAGGCAGACGGAATGAAGTGGAATCCGCCGCTCACAAGACCCAGGGCGAGCAGCACCACTCCTCCTACACAGGGAGAGAGGACACAGAGTTAGTGGACTGGTGACCACAGGTCTCATACCCAGGTCCCATACCTAGCTCTCATACCCAGGTCTCATACCCCGGGTCTCATACCACAGAGTTAGTGAAGTGGTGACCAAAATCAGAACGTAGAAGGCCACTTGTACCAATGCCTGCAGGTGTGGGTGGGTACCACCTCTCCAGTGGAACGGTAACGCCAGTTGCAGTCCACCACGTCTACCAGGTGATGATCCTACCACAGTGTTTTACCCCAAAAGGAAAGGAGAGTACCCAGGTACTTCCCCACCCCTTCTTGGCCTACGATGTTGTCATCGGAATGCATTTGATCTGGTCATATTCTTGGCGCTTCCTCCCCCCCCGCCCCCCCCCCCCCCCCCCCCCCCCCCCCCTTCCTCTTCCCGTCAGCCTTGCGGAAACACCGTCCCACTATCACTTTGAACCACTCTTTGCTCCACTGCTATTACAGGACCACTATCCTCATACCCAGGTCTCATACCTCACCCCCCCTCCCTCCTTCTCCTTCCCTCTCCTGGCCTAATAGACTTTGATGTGGTCATTGCTCATATTCTTGGCTCTTCCCCCCCCCCCCCCCCCCCCCCCCCCCCCCCCCCCCCCCCCCTCTACCTTTCCTGTCGGCTTGGGGGAAACACCGTCCCACCATCAACGACTATAACTTTGAAACACTCAATTGCAGGACTACTGCAGGCCCTCACATACATGCATGAGTACCTAATGAGCAGTGTTAACCATACGGGGTGGTCACTTGCCTGTGACAATCCCAGCTGCAGGTGTACGCACACCACTCTGAGCATTCACTGCCGTCCTGCAGAAGCCAAAAATGTGCATTTGGATAGTATAGAATATACGCATGCATCATTGGGGGGTCAGACTCCAACATGGATCAAATCGAGAATGGTATCCCAGCCAGATACACCATCGTACATGCAGACCTCAGTTCCAAATAATGCTCACATTTCTGACCCATATATGGAATGATGCGAACAATGAAAGTTGTGCTGTGGACCACATTACCTTGAAAAGCTGCCAGTAACCGGGTATGAACCAACGAATGAGCTGGCAAGGTTGCAAGCACCTGCAAAAGAACAATTAAGTATAGCACCGTGATCATGAGGAGCGGCCGTTGGGCAGTGCCCGTACTCTCTTGAAATATGCACATGAAGGCACTGGATATTTCCAGATCATCCCATGGTTACTTTCGGATTTGATTGCATATTCAAATGATTGCCCCAGAATCCACATCCATTAATAGACAATTTGGCATGAGCAGCAACTTCAGCTTTAAGTTCCCCCATTTCCACTGAGTCAATACTGTCAGAGATGGAGAATACTACACGTGTATTCAGTGTCATTAGCAAATGCTTTACCTAATGCTACTAGCTCCTGGCTGGGCTCAACCTTGTAACCTTCCTGTCGAGCTGCAGGAAGAAGATGGAATATTGAAGGTACGTAACATACGTAGGCAAATATGGGGGTTCAAGAGTGCATGATGACATCATCGCCATTCCGCCACAATGACAATGATGTCATTATGCGCTCTTGGGGGATATATAGACTCCGTTATGTAACCATCTCTGTCTCCCCCTACACAATCTCACATGACAAGCATTCCAGGTTCTCCCCCATTTATCGTACCACAAGTTAGAGGGTGAGCCTGGGAACAGGGCTATCTCCTATCCAATAGGCGAATGTGATGTTGGCTCATTCATTGTGCAAAACATTACTCAGCTCCCCATATCCTTCCACATGCTATAGTAGAGTGTCTCATACAGCTCAGCAGTGACGTTCAGCTACACTCAGAAGCAAACTCACCGAACGCCTTTGCAATGGCTATGCTCTCCAGGAAGCTGATGAGGGGGGCAATCAGGATGCCCAAGCCTAGGTTCTGTCAACAAACACATACACACACAGCAAAATCACAACTCAACAAAATTTGGCCATCACGTGGCCTTGTTCCCAGGCCCCTCCCAGCCTTTCGTCGCTTGCAGTACCTTAACCGTACTGCAAACGACAAAAAGCTGGGTGGGGGCCTGGGAACAAGGCCACGTGATGGCCTGGGAACGAGGCTGGATGGGGGCCTGGGAACGAGGCTGGGTGGGGGCCTGGGAACGAGGCTAGTCATCACATATCACAGGCAGATATGTAAACACAAGGTCCATTCGAGACCAGCCACATTTTGACATAAATTTGCAGCTGGTCTCGAGACTAATTCCAGTACTGCAAGTGACGGAAAGCAGGGAGGGAGGGGCCTGGGAACGAGGCTAGTCCATTCATATGAAGCAAGTCTTCCTAGTGGCTCAGTGGTATGAGCAGCTGACTATTATTCCTTGGGTTTGAATCCCAGCTGGTCCCAGACTTTCTCTTGGTGGGTTTATTCTCTCTCTTTGCATCCCAGGGCCTATCAAAGGTCATGAGCGTTTACAGTAAGATCCATCAAGTCTCTGAACCACTCCACACTTGGCTAAATAATGTCTTGCTGTAGTTGGTTCAAACTTTACATGGGGAACAAGCTACAGTACTTTTCTTAGAGGCCAAAGCCAAATTCTTGTTGGGAAATTAGGTTACAGTAGGTTAACTATACTCTTCCAGCTCAAGAAATGTACCATGGTTCATTGTTCTATGTCCACCATGCAATTACAGCAGCCAAACATACAAACTCGTCATAGACTGGCAGTGCAATGACAGCTGACCCCCTCATCCACTCACGGCACACCACAGTGATCGAGGTTTACAGGACGAGTATATATACACACACACCTGACATGTTTGTATGGTGAGATCAGGCACTTCAAAATCTGGCATGATGGACTCGTTGTACTGGATCAGTGTGACCTGGTCACTGAACCAGGGCTGGATGCTGAGGGTGTAACCGATGACAGCTGCTATCAACACCACCACCGCATTGCGGGCTGCAGCAAGGAAGACCAACAGACACATAACTTAATAGCACAACCTTTGACAGAGAAGTGAGTCATCCTCCCAAGCCGGCAGATTTAAACTGTAAACTAGTGGCTTTGAGCAACTAATGCAGTTCCAGCATTGGTACTGAGTGCTTAAGCAAACATGTATGAGGCTACTTAATAGGCCGTTCATTCGAGCCACAAAGCAGTACACACTCCAATCCATTTCTTTGCTTAGCCACTTCAGTTTGAACACCCTCTGTCTCAAAGAAATGCTCTAGACAGTTCTCTAGAAATGTGGCCTACAGTCTGCACTCCTCCCCTCGCCGTCTGATTACAGAAACACAGTAATCAAGCTAACATTGAGACAGGGTAATCTCAGGGCTGTGGAGAGACATCATTTCAACAAGACATAGTTTTTATTCTTCACACAACAAACATGGAAGGAAAGACTCTTGAAGGTTTCAACACTGCATGGCACCTAGAGGACCTCTCGTAAGGCTCCACCCACCTGTATATATGCAACCTATATGTACAATTGTACATGTAACTACGTAGTGACAGTCATGTTTCCATCAGTACAGTACCTGTACACAGTAACCATAGAAACTTGAACGCAATCCTCTGCACCCAGCTAAGCCCCTCCTTCCTTTCCTGCAACCTCGTATTGTGGGTCTTGAACCACTGCAAGTGCACAGAGGGGACACGTGCATAGAACTGCAATGCTACTACACAGAGCATACTGTCAGTAAAGTAGGGGGGAGGGGGCTGAACAACGACTGGCTTGCTGAGCTCGACTACTAGGCCAATAGTGCATAGTAGGTAGGAGTAGTCAGAATCTGCCAAAGTTTGTGACCGAGATGCATTACTTTTAATGACACAACGTTAAGACCTGGGTAGGTCTTCCTCAAGGTGGTACTCTCGGTCACGAACTGGCAGATTCTGACTACTCCTACCTACTATGCACTACACAGAGCATGTAGCATTGGCAGCACATTCATTGTCTACAGGTTTAACATTGTCTGTAGGCTTACCATATAATTGTAAGGGTTTACCATAATACTCTACACGGGTTTATCATATGGGTTTACGATAATATATATTGTGTGGGGTTACCTTCAGGAATACGACCAGGGCCATGCAGCAGATGCCTAAAACGAGGTCACCCACTCTGCAGGGAGAGAGCTGAGGATGAGTACACCACAAGGCGTCACATGATCATCTCATGTGGACTGGAATCCCACAGAGGGTTTGTTGTTGGGACTGTGCTGCCGATAGGTAAGCCAGCACTTGTCACAGTACCATCACTTGTGAGAGACAACGCTGGCTGGTGTTGGATAGGTAGACTATGTTTCCGGTAGGCATAGTGGTGCACTACATTGATAAACCCCAACTACGCTGACACAGCTGTTGGTACACACACTGCATAAAAGCGATAACTTATCGCAAAACTCACTTCGTCTCTGTGATGTTCCTGCAGAGGTCGTAGATGGCGTAGTGAAAGTCCCTCCTAACATCCTTAATACCCATCAGGTTCTGAGGAGGGAATGTGACAGAGACTGTTAACACTACAGCACTGCTACTAGTGGCACAAGTGCTAAAACCACAAAACTAATATTGGCAGGGTTTTAAGACCCCGTTAGATGAGGATATGCACCCACATGCTCTATACGTGCATGTATGAGCACTGAGATTCCCTCCGAAACCTGACTGGGGACCTGTCAGTCTCATGAACTTGTGACAGAAGCAGAATATCATGCAAGAACCTGTTGAACCATGATCCAGTACTTATTCCTAACCAAACATCTTCAACCCTTGATATAAGTTCAACTGGTACCACCCTATATACCACTAGCCTCATTCCCAGGCTCTCCCCATGCGTGCGGTGAAGAAAAATAGTATTTTTCGTCGGTGCGAGCAGGGGGAGGAGCCTGGCAATGAGGCTAATATACCATCACTACTACGTTTACTGAAACAAGTCAAGGCTCACCTTCAGTTCGCCCACAGCGATGGTGATGGCAGCTGCAGAGGTGAACCCACTGATCACTGGAATTGGAATGAAGTCGACCAGGAAACCTGCAGACGGGACACGTACAAAAAGTGTCTCTGCATGCTCTACATGCTCGACCAACCTACACACACACCTAGACTGTGGGCAACGCAGGCTAGCACGGCTAAGGAGAGCCCATGTTCTCTGTCACTTTGGATTACACAGTGGGCACAGTCTAGCTACTCTCAGGTTACATGTAGTTCCTCCCGCCCACACACACAAACACTCCTTCAATCAACCCACACGTACATAAACATTGCACAAGCGAGTCAGAAAATCCAGTTGGGATTAAAGCGTAGAGCAGAACACGAGCTAGTACGACCAAGGAGACCCCAGCTCACCCGTCACTCAAGGCTTTGGACTATAACACAGGCTACCAAACACACCCCACATATATTCCTCCACCTCTCAAGCTTGAACTACTTCCATGGCTTATACGGTACACATTTTTAAAATTGATGCCGAGGTTCGGAACGCTTTTCCGACATGCATTGGTGGCGCAGTTTCACCGCAAACCAGAAGGCTTCTTCCCCTAGACCAGCAACGGAAAGGTTTCCGAATCCCAGCATCAATATTAAAGATGTGTACTGTACCAGAAGATTACATTCATAATTGACTCTGAGAAAAGGAGTCACAGTTCATTCATGTAACTTTGGAACATAGACTTCCAGTTTCAATCTCAGGATACCAGATGTTACAGACATAACTGAACAGATCTTCTTAGTCTCACATGAACTCCTACCTAGCTGCCAATTTAAAACCACCACATACATACCTAAGTTAAGAATCCCCAGAAGAAGTTGTATTGCTCCTGAGAAAAATGTTAGAGCAACAGCGCATGGGATGCGGCTATCGTAGTCCTCTCGGTCCGGTCCACAGGCATAGGTGAGGGAGGCGGTGAGGAGGGAGACGATGGCTGTGGGACCCAGTGTGACATCCTTACTTGTGCCGAAGAACACGTAGACAAAGCAGCCCATGAATGCAGAGAAGAGGCCATACTGTGTGTGGGTGTGTGGGTGTGTGGGGTCACGCTCACCCAACTAGCCTATATAGAGCCTGGGGATCAAGTGTGCACAATCCAGTGTGTTTACCAGGTGTTTGAAATCCAAACAAAGAGCAACAAATGAGGTCCTGCATACACCTACTTACTACCATGTTTATAAGCTCACCCCTCTCTTCGACGGTGCTTCACCCAAGGGTATATACTCTTAGCCCACTACATTAGCCCACTTGAACTTACAGAGCCACATTGCAACTGAATGAATGGAGTGATTGATGTAAGAATGGGTGCCTTGTCAGTCAGCTGTGAGGTCATTCAGCCATATGGTCTTATCGAAATTGCCGTTACACGGTTGACAGCAGTTCAAGAGGTATACCCAATGATAAACACTTGAATGTAAAGACCAACCAGCATTTGCAGATAACTGGTCTACGTCAGTACGCATGGATACATACAAAAACAGTCATGGTACTTCCAATTTTGAAAATACGTTTCGACCACTCCGTTGGTTTTCTAACAGCACAGTGAGCTACTTATAATAGATAATGACATAATTTATATTAGGTAGATGACATAATCTATAATATATAAGTGTGCTTTTAGAAGACCAACAAAGAGTGGTTGAAACGTTGTACTTTCAAAATTGGAAATCTCGACTGGTGTAAGTCTGTACATGCACGCAGTAGCACATAGTGGCCTACATACTAGCCATCTCACTTGCGCATGGTCACTTCAGGATGCTCACGTGTATTCCTATAAAACTCTCGACTCTACAAGTAACATGCTTATGGGCATGGTATACAAGTGGGGGTTTTGGTTCTAGCTAAATACATATACTGCATGGGTGTAGCTAGCCACACCCCTATTGTAATTGGATATTCGTACGCAACAAATGGTGCGGGGCAACAAACTGCTCTATGGCAATGTCCGAGACCCTTTCCCTCGGTGCGGAACAGGGTCTGGCCACACACGAGAGTATGGATATGCATGGATGGATAGTAACCACAAGTCCCACTCACTCTCGGAGGTAGATTTGCAATGCTTGCATACGCAAGCCCCTGGGGTACAACCATCAAGCCCACGGTCAATCCAGCGATGATGTCCGATATTAGCCAACGAGCATTGTACCTGATCAGCCATCTCACGAATGGGAACTTGTCAAAGAGGTAGCTGACTTGGAAGCAGGGGAGGCATTCGCGCAACTCGTGCTTGCGGTATCCTAACGGTGGAGTGTGGCGTTTGGGCTTGGGCAGGGAGAAACATCTCCTGCAAGGGTTGTCTCCGTCCTTGTCAGGATCCCGGCAGAAGTAGCAAGCACAGTCCTCCATCTCAGAGACCTTTATTTAGAATGTGTGGACCCCGCCCCCTCGTGACCTCTACTTCGCGGCATGATTCTAATACGCATGCGCGGAACCTGAAAAAGGGGAGGACCTACTAATGACGTCACTGCTGCTGAAAGAAGAGGGGGCGTTGCTCACATTGGGTTTGACCACGAAATGGCGACACACATGCAACTGACCTGATTGCATGTATCCATACTAAAAGAGTCACTACACAGAGCATTACAAAAACGGTAAGTTCAAGCTGTTATTTTGTGTCTGTTTGCTTTTAGCAGACATCTGGCACCATTATTTTAGTAAAAGGGGAGGGGCTCACTGTAAACAGAGCGGATAGTGGGTGTGTACTTTGCTTTGCGTCAACAAAAGGTGGGTCTAGTATAGTACCAATCTTTACGGTAATCTTTATGACCAAGGCAAGCTGCCTTCATTGCATCCTACAAATACCAGAATTGCTGATCAGCAGCAGTTGTTACCCAGGATATTGTTTTGTGCCTGCAGGGTGGTGCATGTCATGATGGAAGGAGTTTGTAGAATGCACAACCACTTCATCTCCAGAAGAATTAAGACAGTGCTGCTGTCGTGGATGCTGCTGCTAATTCTCTCACAGTCAAGCTCTTGCAATGGACAGTGCTCTAACAGTGCAGGCTGTTTTCCACCTGTAGGAAATCTAGCATTAGGAAGAACTGTTAGCTCCACGTCAACATGCTCATCGGGTAGTGAGTTTTGCATCTTTGGGTCATCAGTCTGCGATTTTTGTGACCCCAACACCACTCACTTGATAAGCAATATCAATGACAACAACAATGGCACTGTCTGGCTTTCCGAGATTGGTTCCTTGTCAGAAGTAACCCTCCAGCTTGATTTTGAGGCTCCAGTCCTATTCGAGAGATCAGTCTTGGTTTGGCAGTCTGCAAGACCTCAGTCAATGGTTTTGGAGCGCTCCCATGACAACGGACAGACTTGGATTCCCTACAGATACTATTCTGCCAGCTGCAATAGCAGTTTCATGCTTCCCAACACTCCGATGACTCCAGACACCATCCTCGGCAGCACAGACGCTATTTGTACCAGTCTAGAGTCACAGCTGTTTCCTACAACCAATGGACTGGTAAGCCAAACGTTGACTTGCATCCAGTCTATGCAGAGGATGGCTTTCTCCTCCTCCACATGGCCGGGATATGAGGCTAATAATTATTAATAAGCTGGTGCTACCCAGTTGGTCTCTAATCCCTCACTGGCATGTCATCCGCTTGTATTAATGACTTGACTTGTAATTATACTCCTAATACACTTGTGTTGAGATATTCCGTACGGAGACTAATGATTAGCATATGTACTTGTACAGGCTGTTGGTTTGCTTCTGTATGCAACACAGAATCACGCATCCAATTTTTCTGAATTCACAGTACATAAAAAAACATGACATAACTAATGCTCCTATATTGATATCAGTTTATAAACCAGGTGCTGACCCATTCAATCTCCATATACCTAATTATTTTTCAAGGTGCTATAAGCATTTGACAGTGATTCGTCCCTATTTTACTAAGCACAATCTTATATGGTGATATGACCATACCATATGGCACCCAGCAAGAGTGAGATCCAAGCATATTATGGCTGTGTAAGTACATACTGTACCTGTGTGGCAGTGTGCACGCCCGTTGCCATAGCAGTCATGAATAGTTTACTACCTGACAATATAAACTTGACGTGAATTTGTTTACACTGTGCATGTGTGTGTCCCCGGCCAACAGTAGCAAACCCACAGCACAGATTACAAACCTCAGGCACACAAATCTCACAAACTGAGCATCAGTAGACCACCTCAGCTAAGGCCATGGCAGCTGTACTAGTTTATTTTTAGACTGCATGGCCCTCCAAATGGAGTCAAGTCCAAGGACAGCTGGCTGTCATATAGTGTACAAGCACCATGTTTAAATATTTTTCACACCCTATCTACGTACATACATTCCATACCCACACCTCCTACAGGTCACCTTCTCCACCTCCCAGCACCTCCCACCCTCCACACCCATGGATGTAGTGCTGGCCTACAGGCAGATCACAAACCTGAGAGTTAGGCTCACCAGCATGTTCCAGCTGGTGTTGCCTCCAGATCTCAGGTACCAGTACTTTGCAGTGTCGGAGTGGATTGTGGAGGGGACCTGTATGTGCAACGGGCATGCCAGCATGTGCGCTCCTGCTCCTGGTGAGAGCATGGCTCAAGACAAGGTATGTACGTAACATCAAACATCTTATTGTTATGTAAAATAAGGAATTGTAATCTAACTATCTTATGTTTTGATGTTTTGCAGCAATGGCTCGTCACTTGTAATGTGTACGTCAGTTATGAATCCAATACAGTGAACAATCAGCATGGATCAACATAATTATGCATTGTGCAATTGTGCCTA
The DNA here is from genome assembly GCA_963931865.1 of Axinella damicornis. Taxonomy (NCBI): domain Eukaryota; kingdom Metazoa; phylum Porifera; class Demospongiae; order Axinellida; family Axinellidae; genus Axinella; species Axinella damicornis. The sequence continues at coordinate 16,475,198 of OZ007508.1, forward strand.
TAACCATTAACGCTGACATTTGTTGCATGTACGTACATCACACACAGGTGTATGCCGGGTGTATGTGCCAACACAACAGTGCAGGAGTCCACTGTGGGGAGTGTGCCACTGGGTTCAACAATGTGCTCTGGACCCCCGGAACAGAGACCGAAGCCAACGTCTGCCAAGGTACGTGCAAGGAGGGAGCTGTTTCATGTTTTACATGTAGTACATAAAGTGTTTTACTGTGTTCAGGAAATATGAGTACTCACGTTGCTTTCAGCTGTCAAGAGAAAAACTAAGCCCTACGCTAATGACTCAATACTCTGTAAGAGTCCGTCAATAGTTGACACTATTGCCTGGCTTGGGCCCAATCCAAGGCCACTCATCACGGGAGGAACAACAATGTGTATTGTAGCATGTGATCATCCTTACTTTACAACCAAAGAAAGTGTAGCAGCCAGAGCTACGTACTGTGGCCACTACAGCTCTTACTTTGCTGTATTGTACCTGGATGTGTATCCAATAATCAATTTTTTTATCCTCGTACTGCCCTCCTTCTTTCCACACACCCAACACTCACACCTCTCCACACCCAACACTCACACCACCTCCCCACACCCAACACTCACACCACCTCCCCACACCCAACACTCACACCTCTCCACACCCAACACTCACACCACCTCCCCACACCCAACACTCACACCACCTCCCCACCCAACACTCACACCACCTCCCCACACCCAACACTCACACCACCTCCCCACACCCAACACTCACACCTCTCCACACCCAACACTCACACCACCTCCCCACACCCAACACTCACACCACCTCCCCACACCCAACACTCACACCACCTCCCCACACCCAACACTCACACCTCTCCACACCCAACACTCACACCACCTCCCCACACCCAACACTCACACCTCCCCCACACAGCATGCATGTGTAACGGCCATGCTGTTGACTGCCAGTATGTGCAGTCCTCCATGTCTGCCTTGTGTATCAACTGCACTGACAACACCGTGGGGGCAATGTGCGAGCAGTGCCTACCCCAGTTCTACCAAGATGCCACCCTGCTGCTGGATGACCCCAACATATGCTTAGGTACGCATTCAGCTCTGCAAGATTGCTATAGTGACACTGCATTGTGATGTATACACAATGCAACATGTTACAAAGAGCATTTTGTTTCAGTTAAACTATATACGTAGATGGCAAAAGGCATTGTATTTCTGGTATGCATGTATAAACAAGTAGTCAGGATGCAATGGTAGGACATACAGTCACATACGAAGCTGAGAGACATGCCGCCGCGGTGTACGTAATGATTATTGTATTGTTGAACTTCACATGGCAAGAGGAGAATGTTTTTGACAACGTTTCGATTAGATCTTCCTCGGGTCAACGCTAAGCACTAGCACACGCCCACTGCAGTCCTGGTAATGAGGCTACTAAGTATGTCCTCATTGCATATGTTATAGTCAGATGCACACCTCTTTCTCCTTCCTATACCACATGACTGTGGTTACTTACATCAGAAGATGCCTAGAATCATATGGCGCCATTCATCACTCCACTCAGTATTTCACCCAGGAAGCTTCCTAGATGCTGATGAATCTACGTAAAGTGAAAAGAATTATTAATGGGTGGAGAATGAGTAGCCTCGTTCCCAGTCCCACACCCAGCTTTTCGTCACTTGCATTACGGTAAAGTGGGGTACTGCAAGCGACGAAAGCTGCATGGGCGTGGGACTGGGAACGAGGCTAGAGAATGAGTACATACACCCACTCCGAGCGTTGAGCTTCTCCCCCAAACATTAATCCTGTACACTCCTTCACCTTATTCCCCACACATCATCCCATTCTGTTGCTACCCCCTTGCACACACACACACACACTTTCAAATATTGCTTGCATTTTTTTTCTGCAGCCTGTGACTGCAACCAAGCTGGTATCAATGACAGTGGGCTATGCGATCCAATGGGACAGTGCAACTGCAAGGACAATGTGGACCCCACCTCCACTCGGTGCGATCAGTGTGTGGACGGTTTCTGGAATCTCACGAGTAGCAACCCTCTAGGGTGCCAAGGTAGGTCAGTAGTAGCAAGAATGTGGTTGCTAGGCGATGTAGAAAAAGGAATAAATGAATGTACACAGCCCAAGACAGAAATGGTGACGTAAGATCACATCCCCTTCGATCAGTTTCTCAATATGCTGTATAGACCACCAGTTTTATTCTCTAGACCCAGTAGCTAGTGAGTGAAAGTGATGTGTCATTTACTTCCTTCTCCTCCCTCCTCCCTTCCCGCCTCCCTGTGTTGCATTCCACAGAGTGTGACTGTGAATCAATTGGTACAACCCAAGTGAATGGGAGATCCTTCTGTGACAACAGCACTGGGCAGTGTGATTGCAGAGAGAACGTGCTTGGGGATCGCTGCAATGAATGCATGGTGAGAACGTCTGGTTGGATTTGTGCCTCCTCTACAAGTTCAAGCAAAACATTTGAGACTTGAGTGTGCTCTGAAGGTCATTAAGGCAGTGACCCTGTGGTCAAGTGGTTAAAGCATGCACTCGACTGTGGATTGTTCTTCTAACAATATTGTCACACGTTCTTCCCTTGTACTTGCAGCCTGGCTTCTACGACCTCAGTGCAGGCTGCCTCTCTTGCCGCTGCAACCTCGGAGGCTCAGAAAGTGCTGTTTGTGACCAGAGTTCACCTGTCGCTCAGTGCCCGTGTAGACCCAACATTGACTCCACCACATGCACGTCTCCACTTCCTGGGTACTACTTCAGGCCACTGGATCATATCCTGTTTGAGGCAGAAGGGGCAGCACTTACAGAGGTACGGACATGTATCACACCTGCATTGATCAAGGAGACCTAATCTCCCCTCTCAAAACACATACGTACTTACTTACGGTATATGTATGCTGCATGCATGTGTACATACGTACCAGTAATAGTCTGACTTACGTACACGTGTTTCAATGAGTATAATCCTATAGCCAATTCCCATTCAGTTATGTATGCTGCATGCGTACGTACATAATAGTTTGACTTATGCATTTCACAGGGCTCTACTGTTGTCTACCCTGTAAACGGCCCGCCATTCACTGGCAGAGGGTTAGTCTCCCTCTCTCACAGAGGAGCGGCAACATTTGTTGTGCAAGTTCCTCGAGATTCCCAGTATGAACTCATCATCAGATACCAGGTAAGACAGTTTTACGACGTTCCTAGTTCATCCCCAGGCACAATTCTGATTGTTCATAGCACACTAGTACACCTCCAGTTTTGATCACTTAATTACGTACAGTACTATACTATAGCTAGCCTTGTATACAGTAAGTAATCAAACACTTGTGTATTATAACTGATCATGAACCGGATCCAGTGTTGTGTGTATGCAGCTTTGGTGAAAACTCATAATGGAAGCCTGGGAGGCGAGGAGGGTGCGCATATCAGTGCGTGAGTGGGGGAACCAGGCCAGTGTTTCAAATAGAAATTATTCAAGGGGGAAGGAGGGGGGGGGGGGGGGGGGGGGGGGGGGGGGTGGCACTGCTTTGTGTGTGAAATCCTATGAGTTTTGTCCAAAGCTTCACGACAAAATCTGGGATGGAGAGCTTGGGTACAAGGACGGCTGAACCGACAGCTGTGTCACTTCAGCTGACGATGCTCACCTTAGTGTTAGCGACATGCAGTGCCTGGAGGTGTTTACACTTCAGTCCAATGGCCGTCAGGCTCCTGTCCGACACCATGACACAGCCAGCAAGACACAGCGAGGTCAGCATCGGGCAGCTCTGAACTAGACAGGAGACGGACTTGTTGTCCACTAACATACAACATCTGAGACTGACTACCTGGAGACGCTTGCAGTGAGAGAATAAGAGGCAGAATGCTGTGTGTGGTGTGAGTGTGTGGTGTGTGCGTGTGTGTGTGTGTGTGTGTGTGTGTGTGTGAGTGTGAGCGGTGTGTGTGTGGTGTGGTGTATGTGTGTACATGTGGTGTGTGTGTGCATGTGTGGAGATGTGTGTGTGTGTGTGCATGTGTGTGGAGATGTGTGTTGAGTATACAGCAGTCCAATTATCATGCGCCCAACACTCTGGAATCGCACCAGCTACTGAAACTGCTTTACTGTCAACTGCTATGAGGTGACTGTATGAGTATAGTTTCGTTCCCAGACGGTCTGGGAACGAGATTAATACGAGTAGCCTACCACGAGAGGTGATGGTGTTCCTGCATCCGTGCGGAGCATTGAGGTCTAGTTTTCTTAGTCTGGGACAGAGGGAGGCGATCCGTCTGAGGCCGTCAGAAGAGACATCCTTGCATTCGCTGAGGTCCAGATCTGTGATATACTGTCATGGAGAACCTAGGGTGTGTTGGAACGAATTGCTTCAGTGAGATCTGATTGGTCAGTTGAAACGCAATCAAGTGCAATGTTTGCTAGACCCTCTCCGCCCTCAAACGTGCGGCTTTGCCGCACACCTGCTTGACCGGCCGGGCGGAGAGGGGCTAGCCTCTAGTCTAGCCTCGTTCCCAGGCCCGAGAGAGGGAGGAGAAAAGGGCCGGGTTTCCACTGTTTGCGGTGGAATTCCACCGGCACCGTGGACGTTCGATTATGTTTGTACACTTGTGACGTTGAAGCAGATAACGTGGTCCGTACAGTTAACATAGTAAGCGAGTGGTGTGCGTTACAACAGTTCTCGATCATGCTCTCCTATGCCCTCAGGTGGCAAGGCGCTCCTGAATTGAACTAGAACAGCGACCTGCGGTTGAAAGACGTGATTGTTTTCGTGTGGCTACCATTGCACCAACCGGGTGGAGTCAGTAAGCTGCCAGACTCTTCCGTTTGTTTTGAATAACAAATGTCGGGTAAGTCTGTTGCTGGTGGCAGTGCAATTGTGGTTGTGTCACCCCTCATCTCGCAGATGGAGAACCAGTGTAGCAAAATAGATAGCATCACACGCTCAACCATGTGACTATGAAGACGTCATTTGCACCCTCACCCTTATGAATACGTGTTCAGTTACGGTTATGGTTACGGATAATTAAGCGCATGCGCAAACAGTGGAAACCAGGCCCTTTTCTTCTCCCTCTCTCGGGCCTGGGAAAGAGGCTACCTCTAGTCTTTGCACTCACACCTCTGGTCCATCCCTTACACTTTTACTTACTAGTTCCATGTTTCTCTCGCTCATTAGTCCTCTATTTGCCATCACCCTCGCCACACACCCCTTCACTCCAGAGCGAAGGTAACGCAGTTCCGGTTCATGATGGTGGAAGTTTCGCATCACGGCTCGGAGTGCCGTGTCGAAGAGAGACGAAATCGCCATGATCATAGCATGGTGTGCGCCATTTGGAGGCAGAACCTCTATGAACGTTGATAAACAAATGACGTCTTGCAAAGACCTATTACGTAATGTTTGTGGGTATGGTACATGTAGTCTCTCGCCACGCGAAGACTATGAATCGGGTTGGACCTGCCATTAATTTTCTACAAAGAGAAAGAAAGAGCTTAGGAAGAAAAAAACAGCAGCCTCCCTCCTTCCATGAGCAACAAAAGAAGGAAAAAAAAAAAGAAAAGAAAAGAGGAAAAAAAAAAGAAAGAAAAAAATGGCAACCTAGCAACACACCCATCCCTCCATGACAGGTCAGACACCGAAGTGTGCAGCCTCAGGAGCGCTGGATAGGCGGTCCTGGAATCACAGGAGGCTAACCTGCTTTCTACCAGAACACCTTTAGCTTCGGTGGTCAGATGGGAACCGGCGTACTCATGCTGCTAGGCGGGGAAGTCGAGAACCGGTGTGTACGGAGTGGCCCAGACTCGTACTCGGTTATTGGGGAGGCGAACACTCAACCCCCAGGCTGCAAAGCATGTGCTTAGCGAGTGTGCCATCCCGACATCCCGTCAAAACTTGGTGCAAATTCGGTATTTAAACCCAAACCGGATGTATCCAGGTGCGCATGCGCAATGCGACTTCCCGCCAAAAATTTGTTCAAGTTTCTGTTGCGCGCGCCAGAAACAGACAGCTACACGTTCATGAGCTGTAGCAACTTGCCAAGGCCATTGTGTAGTGAAATATACTGACCTCAGCTCATCAGAAACCCCTCAAAGAGAAATCTCAGGCGATGCCCTTGCCTCTTCACTGTGCAAGCTGTGGTGAAACTGTTTGAACTCTGCAAATCTCACCCTGAAGCTCGGAGAGGTAGCATTACTTTGATTATGAGTATTGAACACATCACATTGTAGCAGTGAACAGGAAGGAGTGTGGGTGCACAGCCGTGTCTGGACTTGACCCTTGGTTGGCCATTACTCTCAGGCAATGAGGCATGCATAATTTGCATGAATGACAATGAGCCTCCATTTCTGGCATTGAACCCCAGTCTGGATGTGTGTGTTGTCATTAAGTGTCCCTTTTAGTTTATGCATGCATGGATTAAACCAATAATTCAGCCCACCAAACTTGTTCCTGCGTTCCAGCCTCCATATGAGTGCAGCCTCAGTCGATGACCATCACCCAATGGGGTGACACTGCTATAGATGCTGTAGTCAGAGCTGCGACCGGGCTTATTGGCGAATCTTGACCCCGTATACTAAAGAAGGGGTGGAGTCGCTACGCATTCTTCCGTATACTATCGGCGGTCAATGGCTGAAATACAGTGCAGTCAAACGGTCAAGAGTCTTTTTGCGATGTGGTCAAGTGGTCAAGCAGCAAATATGACGGTCTAGATTTCTTGACCCCGGTCGCAGCTCTGACCACGGAGTGTCACCCCCTTGTGACTGTTGCACACATGCACAGATCCAGATAGATTTAGTGAAAATTATCAACCAAAAAAACTGGGCAGAATGTGTGAAGGGAATTAAGGTATAATAATTATGGTTCTGTTGTGATTACGTGAGGATGATACCTTCATGCATGACCTTCTTCGATTTGCTTTTGGTGCTAGCTGTCGTAATGGATTATATGTGCAGTACTGCAAACGTAGCCTGCATGACGCAGCATGAGGGATGGTGAAGAGAGCAAACCCCGAACCCCGGAAGACTGCCCTCAAGTGCCCTACGCCTGATCATGATGGACACCCATCCCTTGATTGACACCCATGGGCCATGATGGCCCAAGGGCATCAATCATTTCAGTGAGGCAGTCTCGGGAATGTGGCTAATTTCAGGAGCACCTCATACAATTCTCCATAAGTTGTGACTGGAGGCTTATGTGATTCTCTGATGACAATATCAATCTTTCACCAACGCTCATGCATGCACACATACTCAAGGCCACCATGCAAGTTGACAGTGTCACCTTTAGAATATCTACCCTGGGAAATGAGACAGCGAACCTCAATTTTAACTGTGCACCTACCAATGGAACAGTGTTCAGGTTCCTAGGACCTGCAACATTGCTACCGGGCCAACGCTACCACCGGTACGACTCTGTGTGTCTGGCCAGCACAGCTAGATATGAGGTTATGGTGGAATACAACACCTTCACTGCGACAACGGAGTGGTTGCTGGACTCTGTAAGTGGATCTTAATGAAGTGGTATATTGGTCAGGCAGGAAGTAGGGCAATGGTTAGGGTAAGATAGGCCCAGGGCCTGCATGGGCCAGTGCTGAATGCACATGGTGTCCCATATATCTACTTAAAGTATGTACTTCCTGCCAGACCAATATCCACTTCCTAATCACAATCAGTCAGTTCTCCTTGCAGATAAAATATCATTCCGAGAGTTCACATATAGCTTAGCCTTGTTCCCAGGCCCTGCCTAGCTTCTCGTCCCTTACATGCAGTACTGCAAGTGACAAAAAGCTGGGCGGGGCCTGGGAACGAGGCTATAGTCTATCAGCACACTGTCAGAATACATTCTTGGAAGTTGATAAGCTACAAACTCAAATCTTCATCAACAGCTGCTCCTCATGCCAGACTTCAGTGCCACCAGTGCCTATTATGCCACCCAGAGTCCCCAGGTCCGACGTGACATCATTGAGCCCTGCCTTCCTCGTGAAGCCTCAGCCGCTGCTCCTCCCTTGGAGTGTGTGGAACCCTCTTTTACTCTCTCCACAGAATTCTTTGGACAGGTGTACGGTACGTAGGTGTCACAGGAATGCATGAACCCTGTAGGCAGTTCACGTACTCCTGGTCTCGTACTAATGTCTTTGACAACCAGTTCGTATTGTCCTTATACAATGGAAGTATTTCGTTATATGGTCAAAATTTACTTATATGGTACGTTAGGGTCTTGACTGAAGCCCCCGAGAAAAATTAAGAGATACATGTTTACAGTGCAATACTAGTCTTCAGTGTTTATAGCCTCGTTCCCAGGCTCTCCCACACGCGAATAAGCGACGAAAAGCTGCATGGGCGATGGCCTGGGAACGAGGCTAGAGTGTTTATAGGAGTTCAAGTTAGTTTACAGAACCAACAAACTGATGAGCTATGTGCTAGCTTAAGGTAGTTGTACGGCTGAACAACAAAAGAAATAACCACCTGTGTGCTCATACCCTTTGCACCCACAGCTTGCGATTGCAATACAACAGGATCAGTGAATGGATCCACCTGTGCTGCCTTTGGAGGAGGGTGTGCTCCCTGCCAGCCCGGGGTGACTGGGAGGCAGTGTGACAGGTGCCGGAATGGGTGGTTCAACTTCTCTGTGGGAGGGTGTCAAGGTATTGCTACCACACAGGATAGCGATGGTTTCATGTATCATACGTACATACCAAGAGTACACGATGATGTGATTGTCATTGTGTGCTCTAATTGACGTACATACTCGGCATACAATGATATCTGAGTTGTGAAGCTGCAATGCATTATGGTGCAATCTACTTTCGTTAGCTTTCACTTCTTGTTACCTGCACTGAGGAACTTGAGTAAGGAAATAACAGTGTGACTAGCTACTTGAGGATTATGTATATAGCTATGTGCTTGTCCTAAGTACATGAGTGTAATTATTCCATTCCCACAGCCTGCAATTGCCACCCAGATGGCTCCTCAAGCCCAGTGTGTGACTTCCAAACAGGCCAGTGCAGCTGCGAAGCTGGTACAGAAAGCAGGACGTGCGGTGACTGCCTTCCTGGGTACTTTAACCTCACCTCTGGTGGTTGTTCTCTCTGCGAATGCTCCCAGAATGCCGTCTCCAATGTGTGTGACAGCTCAGGCCAGTGTATGTGCCCCAGTGGAGTGGGAGGTCTGAAGTGTGATCAGTGCCTTGACGGTCATTACAACCTCTCAACGGATGGCTGTCTGCCCTGTGATTGCAACTTATTAGGCAGCGCATCAAATGTGTGTGATGTCACTAGCGGGCAGTGTAGTTGCATTGAAAATACCATCGGTCAAACTTGTAACAGGTGTCCAGTTGGATACTTCATGACTGATGGTGTTAGTAGGGATCGATGTGTGCAGTGTACTTGTTCAGGACGGTCGGACACGTGTACAGCGGATACTGAGAACTATGCGCTGGGTGCAGTGCAGTCTGAATTTACTGCCCTCTGCGCACTGACACCCAGCAACTGCAGTGACGGATGGCAGCTGCTGACTGCAAGTGGACAGACGGCAATAATTGGGCCAAGGTCAGTAGCCAGTCACCTGGGGTGTTATACAGGAAAGCAGATTGTGCAACACAGTGTTATGTAACTTAACCTCCACAAATAAAAACTGATCATTTATGCTACAACACTGCAATAGTGCATTCAGATTTTTGACTCAACCTGTATGGCTCCATTTGTTAATTTCCTCTCCCTGCCTCTTTACCCAGCGATGCATCTGGCTTTGGCTACATCCTGGTGGTCAATGATGACCCCCAACTCTTTGCCCCAGAGAAGTTCCTGGGAAACAGACAGGCCTCTTACGGTCTCAGCTTCAGAGTAGAAGCGACCATCTCAAATACTGGCACTATCAACAGAGGCACCACCTTCATTAGGTAAGCCAATGTACTGGGCGACTGTTATGTACATTACAAACTAGCAGCTACCATTACTTCTTTACGGTACTCCCTTGCAGGATGACTGGATCCCTTCTGAATGAAACGTTGGTTGGGACCTTCCCACCCCCTGTCGTTACACAAGATGGGATCACTGTTGAGAGATTCCTCACATACTCGGTACGATCACTGTGATTACATGTATGTAATCAGACATGCATTTCTGGTGTCAATGGTATAGGTAACACTAAAGCTGTCGAGCAACAGTGATCACATACCAGGTATTCAGATCTGGGTCCCTTTTCTCTCCAGATTCCCCTTGTTGAGGACAACTGGCGTGTGAGAAGTTCCACTGGCTCTGATGCGACTTTCTTCCAGCTGTATTCCGTGCTTTCAGATGTGACTGAGCTAAGCTTCAGTGCAGAATTCACAGGAGTGAGACATTGTGATACTGTTGGGTGGGGGTGGGCATTTGATATGGAACAACTGTACTTGAGTTTTAATTGCCAATCAGGAGGGGGGCAGGACAAGGTCTGTACACATGTGGCATTCCACGGGGATGTGTATGTATAGTACCATAATATACATTCACAAGAAATCTGCAGAAGGTGCAGAATAGCATATTACACACTGCTGTTGACTTCCTGTGTACATATGCACATACCTGATGCTAAACAGTTGAGTGCAGTAGACAAGTCTGCTTTCCCAGTGAGGCGGTATCAAATTTGTAGCTCTCACAAAGTTGTTTATTTGTAGGGGTGTACGTATAATTATAGGATTGTCTTCTGTACGACCCTCTCCAGTGTGAATAAAATCATTCACTATTTCTCTGTTCTTCTACAGGACTTCATTGAGTTTGTTCATATCCGCACGATCTCATTCCAAGCGGCCATCAGGAGGGATGAAATCAATATGACCTCTGACATCGCCCTTATCAATGCCCCACTTCCCGTTGAGGACTGTACCTGTCCTGCAGCTTTTGCTGGCCAGTCCTGCCAAGAGTGTTCCCGAGGCCATGCCAGACCGTCGGGTGACCCTGCTGACCTCTGTGTCCAGTGCAACTGCAACAACCTCACCCTCGACTGCGATGCCAGTACTGGTGTATGCCTCAACTGCGGTGGTAGCTCCGAGGGACCAAACTGCGAGCGATGCATGCCAGGATTCTACGGGGACCCAACCCGGGATATTCCCTGTTCACCGTGCACCTGTCCCACTCTAGCGAACAGCTTTAGCCCCACTTGCCTCCTCGATGCAGATGACCGCCAGACGTGTGATAGTTGTGCAACGGGGTACACTGGCCGGAACTGTGAATCCTGCATGGATGGATTCTTTGGAAGCCCACTGGTAAGAATGTTACCATGACAGTATTCCAGCTGAATCAAAACAAAGTGCAATGATGATTTTAAGTTGTTCTGTGATTAATTTTTGAAAATTCATGGGCGGAGATATGGAAGGGCAGGGGGGGGGGGGGGGGGGGGGGGGGGGGAGTCCACCTCTTTACATACATTGGTAGCTTTGCACACTTATTATTAATAAGTCCTCCCATGGTTTAACTCTTTTCATCCCAACTATACTTCCCACAACAGATGGGTCGGTGTACCACATGTGGCTGTAATGGTAATGTGGACTCTGCACTGGGGCCCGTGTGCAACACCACTACAGGGCAGTGTCTCAACTGCCTCAACAACACCATGGGCTTTGAATGTGATCAGTGCATACCTGGTTTCTATGGAGACCCAGGCTTTGGCATTCCCTGCAGAGGTAATGCTCTAGAGATAGCCTTGTTCCCAGGCTCCTCCCCAGCTGTTTGTCACATACTGTACATAAAACGGGTACTGTATGCAACACAAAGCTGGGGAGGAGCCTGGGAACGAGGCTACTTACAGATTTGTCAAAAGCGTACCAAGTATCAAATGGTACACTCGATTACACTGTTAACTCTTTCCATCTTTCCTCACCTCCTTCTCTCTCGATCCACACCAACATCTTTCCCTTTCTCTCCTCCTTCCTTCCTTCACTTTCTCTACTCCAACTTCCCTTCACTGCCACCATTCCTCTCCCTTCCAGCCTGTCAGTGCAATCCTAATGGGACAGTGGGTGACTGTGACCCTGTCACCGGTACCTGCACCTGCCGACCTCTCGTGACTGGCAGCCGGTGCGAGCAGTGCGAGGATGAATTCTGGGGTCTTTCCCAAGGACTGGGCTGTATCCCATGTGACTGCTGTAACAATGGATCCATCAGCAATGTCTGCAACAAGGTTAGGAGAAGTTGCATTTTAGCATACATTAAAGTACGTCCACTAGCTATTCTACTGGCATTAGAGAGTGATTATTACACACAATAAGGTCCATATTAGAAGATCCACAAAACCATCAATACTTTGAATTTTAATCCCCAGTAAAAGCTCAACCCTAAAACTAGTCTCGTTCCCAGACCCTGAATGCACTGCACATTTGGGGTCTGGGAACGAGACTACCCTAAAATGGCTTGCAAATTATTTATTGCTGGATTCAAGGGTTTATAGATTTATTACCAGATCATTGTCAAGTGCGATGATCAGCGTCTAACATCTATGCATGCACAAAACACAGAGATAGTCATTGATCAAGTCTCCACTAGGGATTCTGTGTGACGATTACAGCTCAATCCCTCCCTCACAGGACACAGGTCGCTGTGACTGTCAGCCAAACGTTGGCAGTACGGTGGATGACAAGTGCTGTACATGCACCCCTGGGTTCTTCAACTTTTCGACCACGTCTGGATGCCAAGGTACCCACCCACACAATAGCATCTAAGTACAATGACATGTATGTGCTGTGTAACTAACTAGATGAGTAGTCCAAGAGTAGCTTGTTCCCATGGAGGAGGGGGGGGGGGGGGGAGGGGGAGCCTGGGAACAATGCTAGTCCAAGAGATCTAGCTCTGGCACCATCGTCACCACCAGCATTGTGATCAATCTCTTCAGCGTGTAACTGCAGCACCTTGGCAGTGTCAGATGAGTGTGACATAGTGACGGGGATGTGTCAGTGCCAACCGGGAGCTGTTGGCCTCAGGTGCAACGATTGTGCCTTTGGATTCTTTGGTAAGTTCACAGTTTATACGGTTGCATGCATGTGATGTTAGCTATATACTAGGCTGCAGCTATAGACTAGCATTTAGCATCCATACATGTACAAAACATGGTCAATTCTGTTACGCACTGTATGCTGGCTGCAGCCCTGCATGATGACCCACCAGTATAACTGAAGAACTGTTATAGGATTCTATATACCCTCATCGATCTCCCTGGATTGTGGTGGCTACAACACGGTCAAAAAAAGCCTAGTAGTGCAATTTCAGTATATGAATTGGAGTGGCGCAAAGAGTGAGTCTCATTCCTAGGTAATGAATGAAATCGATAGGAACCTTGTTGTCCAAAAATGAACCCCTATTCCAGCAGGATCATACTGCGTATATATTCCCCTCTCCATGCAGGGACATTCCCCAACTGTCAGCCCTGCCACGAGTGTTTCCAGCAGTGGTATGACATCATCAATGACATTGCTAGCAGAGTGTCCATTGCGAGGCGTCAGATTGAGATCCTAATTACTGTCAATTATGGCGATTATACAGTTGAACGTATTGAGTCCGAATTGTCATCACTGCTCGTTCAACTGGAGATGGCAAACGAAACCTTCAGTAACATCACCCTACAGGCAAATGACATCAGTGCCTTGGAACAGTCCCTATCAGACGTAAGACTATAAATTATGCACTTCTACTCGTGTGCATCTCTCTGAGTATGACTCTAATATTGTTATGGACAGAGACTGATCAATTAACTCCCACACTTGCTCTGCTCCAGCGTGTACACTATAGCTTCATTCCCAGGCTGTCCCCCGCTCCGTTTTTAGCCGCATTCGTGACCTTTTCGGTCAGGCAGTTCAAAGGTCTTGTATGTGGCTAAGAACGAAGTCGGAGACAGCCTGGGAACAAGGCTACATGTACACCTGGTGCAGAGAAAGAATTGTCTTCAAAAGTAATTATGATACTTTATCTCTTTGTTTCAGCTGAACATGACTCTGACATCTCTAACAGAATCAGTGGCTGGCATAGAACAGCAGCTAGATACGTATCAAATGACGCTAGACGCAGTGAATGCATTCAATGGCAGTGTGAACCAGATCACAGTCCAGAATGTCCGGAATACAACAATGTCTTACGACAGCACACTTGTTGCACTGGCTGAAAGTGCAAATGCGTCTTTAGCACAACTCTTGCAAGATCAATCTCTAGTAAACAACACTTGGATAGTGGCTGAAAATCTCAATGTGACCGTTGAGAGTCTACTCACAGCTATATCACAGTCAGACGGTAACTTAAGCATTGCTGTGTCACTCGTTGACGATTTCAGGGCAGATTTCAGTTCCTTAATGTCCAACTTGACTCTCTTGGACATGAGAGCTTCCACGTTACTTACGCAAGTTGGGGTGCTCTCACAAGCCGCCAACAATGCATCTCAGGATGTTAGTACCGCAAACAGCAGTGCACACGATCTGATAATGAATGTGGGGCAAAGGAGAACACTTGCAAACGCAACTCTAGCGTTAGCACGAGACGTGAATAGCTCAGTGGAGGCAGCCAGAGCTGCAGCACAGGAGACTTTGAACAGTGCAAATGCACTCATGGTGAGTCACATCATCAGTATGCAAACCTTGCCGCCGATCAACAGACTGTACACTACCTTCATCAGAAACCTTCACATGCACACACACACACACACACACACACACACACACACACACACACACACACACACACACACACACACACACACACACACACACACACACACACACACACACACACACACACACACACACACACACACACACACACACACATGCAAATGTATATACACTCAGTCCGTCACTGAACAGGTTGTCATGGATGCCAGAACCACTCTGGACACCATTGCATCTAATCTCACCAATACTGACATGCTGATGCAACAGCTCAACACAGCCAAGTCTGTGGCTCAGAATGTACTCAACCTTCCACTGCCATCCCTTGAGTATGCTACGGATCTGGCAAGGCAAATCAATGAGAGCATTGTTCCAGACGATGTGGTACAGGAGATCTTGGCTAATGCAACCAGCAGCAGGATGGCAGCTGAACAGGCACTGGAAACTGCGCTCAATGCAAGGTATGCTACTAGTTACTAACAGCGATGATTGTATGCTTGTTTGCATAGAAAATACTTCAGCTCCCCCGATTAAAATCTTAATCCAATCCTAAAATATGAACACAGAGCCTTTCTTTATTGCTATAAAAGTATTTACGTGTCATTCCCCGTGATATAATATAGCTTTCAATCTCCCTTCTTATCCCCATAGTGCTGCAGTTACGGTCGCTCAAACGCTCGTTACTGGGGTGCAGGAGGACCTCAACTGCACCACCGCAGCACAGGGACGTGTAATGGAGGCAATCCCACGAGTGCAGGAGCTAGTGAACCAGACAAGAGAAGATGTGCAAGAGGTTAGCACACTATGGTGTTGCTGCAGTTCATACGCACATGCTCAATCCCAACGTCTATAACTGGCTGATTAGTTTACCGTGAGTACCTAGGATCCCACCATCCACACCCATATTTGTACAATCAGAAATAGAAGGATAAGCAAGGCATCATTGCACACAGCTGTCCTGAACCATGGATAGGAGTGGGAGTGTAATGAAGATAGTGTGTGATCCCCATATCACATTCAAGAGCCCACATGGTCATGAGCAACATGATTGATACCCCATGCAGGTTGCAGCCACTTCCGCAATGGTAATGCAGACCGCGGATCAAGCAGATGTTATGTTTAATGATGCCCGCAATAATATTGCGAGGGCCGATGGTGTTGGGATGACCAACCGCCAGACAGCCGATGAGCTACTGAACCGTGCTGCAGATACCGCTAATGTGTCCCAACAATATCAAAATGTGAGTAGGGCATGACTCATGTAGTTTTTTGTCTGTTGTGAAGTGTGTCATAAGTAGTACATAAACTGTCTATAGCATTCACCATGGGACCCCAGTATATTTGGCCACTATGGACAGGTGGATGCCTTAAGCAGGTTGTTCATACAGGATTAGGTGGCTGCCTCTTACAGTGACCACCATGGACAGGTTCCACTGTATGTACAGGTGTCATGACCATGGATTGTTGTACTTGCATGAGGTTCTAGGTAGTTACTTACCTATATGTAGCGATTACCTTGATCCATAAACATTTATGCAGCCAGGAACTGTAGTCATGTCGTAGCAGTTTGCACGTTTCAGTACTTTCAACTTCAATGCAGGATGTGGATGACGCTGTTGCCGACTACAGTTTCCTGCAGACCAGCGTGAACACTACCAGTGATGAGGCAGCCAGTACTCTACAGAGCGCACAACAGTTGCAAACGCAAGCCGAAGCGGTCAATGCCACTGCCAATGCAGTCACACTGCAGCAGCTCAATGGTAAAGAGGTCCACAGCTGTTGCTAATCTGTGATACGCAGTAGGTATCTCAATGATTTCCCTGCGCATACTACCATCTAAATCCATCCATGGCAGTTTTAAGTCACAGAGATCATCCATTTGCAATTGGCACAGTAGTATGCGATCATAATTGCCACTCCTGTGCAAAGAAGGACATTATAGCACTCAACACAGAGAGCTAGAATACAGTGATCGCCAGGCCTTCCTGCTTTTCTCATTGATCAGCTTAGTACAGTTGAACAAAAGGGGTATTACCTATTTCAACTCACGCTTGCAAATAATTTAGGCCAAAGTAAGTTGGTGAATGGTGCTAGTCAGTGTAAAAGTGCAAATGGTATGGAGTAGGATTTCAGCGACAATCAACTTGGATATTCCCAAACATGGTGCTAACAAACAGTGATTCTCTTCCTACAGATCTACTGACGGAATACATAACTGAGCGACAGATGGTGGTCGACCTCAGTGCGGAGGTGTCCTTGCTACAGCAAGAGCTCCAAAGCCTCACCACATCCCTCAACCAGGCAGCAGAACGGCTACAGCGGTGCTACGAAACTCCGTAACCTTCACAATGCATTTTAAGCTAATAAACTCACACGTTTGTTCTTGATTATTATACCATGCTGGTTCCCACACGGACTACAGAAAGGAATTTCAAACAGCATTGCTTCACAGGATACCGTAATCCACCTTTTCCTCTCTTTCTGCCATACATACATCCATAGCTCTCAGTCTTGTATACACATTTATAACGTTAAAGTTATTTGCCATGTATCTTAATTCCTTCAACCATCTGATACACTGTTGTACCTGAAATTTATGCTTCGATAATATTCTAGTAGAAGTAGGAGTGTAAATTGGGCTACAATGGCCGTGGGGAGGACAATTATTGACAGCAAAGGGAACATTTGATAGGATCCTACTCTTGCACATTTATTAGCAATACCAGCGTAGTTCATGTACTCTTCACATGGTGAAAGAAATTATGGCGAGCGGAATAAATTAATTATTGGATAAAACAACTCAAATTATGAAAGTCATGTTTACAAATTCAGGGATTCAAGTCCGTGTGCCAGGTACTAGAAGCTCTTCCTTCACCAGATCAAAATACCTTATTGTTGTACATGTACCTAGATCAACTCTGCATAATTCTCTACTAGCAAGTGCACCTCAGCCCAGACAGACAGCTGTGAAGGATCTCCTGCATGGAGTAGTGCAACTCTAGTCTCATTCCCAGGATCTTATGAGGACGATTGGAATGCAATCAGTTTTAATACAGGTTCTCGTAGCATAACCAATTATGTAAGAGTTGTTTCGATCAAGAGAGTGACTGCATGGTGCAGCAGTGTTCCCCTAGTTCGTCATCTGCTGAACCGGAGGCGATATCAAGCAGTAAGTCCAGCCTGGTGCCACCATAGATAACTATTATCTATGGTGCCACGCCCTTTTCTAATTTTAAACAGAATTTTACATCTTGTTAGCTGAGGGCCTAGGGGGTACGTATACGCCTGGGCCATGGGGTACAGGTCTTGAGTCAACTACCCTGTCTGCACATACAATGCAAACGTAAACTTAAGGGCATAGACCAGACACGATTTGAAAAGCGTGGGTGGGGCTAGACAAGCTAGCTTCGTATAATAGATCTAGTCTGGACTAGGCGAGCTTGAGTGAGACGTCATACATTTTGTATCTATCTATGCACCTATGTTTGCACATTTTATCCCTAGCCTCATTCCCAGGCCATGCAGAGTAGGGAAAAGTGCTCTGCATGGCCGGGAACAAGCCGGATAGTTTTATCCCCTGAAGCCCCACCAGTGGATGTGCAAAAAACGCCATCTAGACATCTATATAATAATTATAGCAAAGGTATGTACTGCAAGTGCTGTGAGATCTGATGCTTTCCATCCAAAGTGGTGGTACATGCACAGGAATACATCTATTAGCATATTCATCACATGCAGGGGCTCCCTGCGTGAGTGTACATATGCTTATCTTTCCTCAGAATGAGTGATGACAGTGAAGTTGCTGAGTTGGTAATAGACAATGGTTCTGGCACGTGCAAGGCCGGGTTTGCTGGAGACGATGCACCCCGTGCTGTCTTTCCCTCCATCGTAGGCCACCCCCGTCACCAAGGTGTGATGGAGGGTATCAGCCAGGCAGACTCCTATGTCGGAGACGAGGCGCAGCGTAAGAGAGGTATCCTGACTCTTAATTACCCCATTGAACATGGACTAATCACCAACTGGGACGACATGGAGAAGGTAAACGTTTGTACGTTTCCAAACTTTATTACAATCATATTAACCCTCCCTCATCCCATCTCTCACAGATCTGGAATCACGCTTTCTACAGTGAACTGCGTGTTGCTCCAGAGGAACACCCAATTCTGTTGACGGAGCCTCCCCTCAACCCCAAAGCCAACCGTGAGAAGATGACCCAGATCATGTTTGAAACTTTCAACGCCCCAGCCATTTACGTGGCCATCCAAGCCGTGCTCTCCCTGTATGCCCCTGGCCGTACCACTGGTCTCGTGTTTGACTGTGGTGATGGTGTATCCCACGCTGTTCCCATCTATGAGGGGTACTCCATTGCCAGCACCCATGTGGACTTGTCGGGACATGACTTGACAGATTACCTAATGAAGATTCTGACTGAGCGTGGGTACTCCTTCACCACTACAGAAGAACATGAAATAGTTTGCAACATCAAGGAGAAGCTGTGCTACGTGGCCCTGGACTTTGAAGAGGATATGTCAACAGCTGCCAGCAACACCAGTCTAGAGAAGAACTACGAGCTTCCTGACGGACAGGTCATCACCATCGGCAATGAGCGCTTCCGATGCCCTGAGGCACTCTTCCGGCCATACTTCCTCGGGAGTCAGTCAACCAGCATCCACGATACCACCTACAAATCCATCATGAATTGCGATGTGGAGATTAGGAAAGACCTGTACGCCAACATTGTCCTGTCGGGTGGCAGCACCATGTTCCCTGGCATTGCTGACAGGATGCAGAAGGAGATCACTGCCCTGGCTCCTCCAACCATCAAAGTCAAGATCATCGCTCCCCCAGAGAGGTAGTATAGTGCATGGTTTGGCGGCTCCCTCCTGGCATCCGCTTATTCCTCCTCCAAGCGGATGTGGCTCTCCAAGAAGGAGTACGACGAGTCAGGGCCGTCCATTGTTCACCGTTTATAAAACAGGGATCCGAGATGTTTTCTTGCAATGTGTTTGTGTGTGTGCATGCATGTGTGTCATTTCTTCCCCCCCCCCCCCCCCCCCCCCCCCCCCCCGAGTTTGTTTTTCACACTTCTTGTATACACTCAACCAACCTGGTAGCTTGGAGAATGCGCAGGGATGACCTGGCATTGTGACAGGGATGACCTGGCATATTTTGTAAACGACCATTCAAAATCTATTACATTTTACCACTCAACATGTAATCCTTATTTCAACACTGGATACCCCCCTGAAATACGTACGTATTAAAGTGTGTGAAGGAAACATGGCACAATTTAGGTAGCATGTCTCTACTGCATGTCCTAACCCTTTCCTCCTGCTCCTTCATCTCCTCCAGTATCTCTCTCTGCCTAGGGTAGCTCACTGCAAAGATCACATGCTTCGCTCCAGCCTACAGAGGGAGGCACAATACAGACATGCAGTTAACCATTTTTGTAGCATGTCCTGCATGTACATGTACATGTCATCCAACATGTGTTAGTTGTGTGTTTCGGGACAGACATGTACAATGTTCGGCATTCTTTACCCCTCCTTCCTTTGGGTGGCCTTGTCCCAGACCATAGGAGGAACAGCCTGGCAATTTTTCATCCATCTTGAAGCTTTTGAAGCTACTGCACACGTGGCTGTAACCATGTTTTCAGTGGAATGTTATCCCACCCATATCCAGTCAGTTTTCAATTTGCTGGTACTAAACCTAGTGACCTGCAAACACAAATCTCGTTCCCAGACCCAAACAACCCAGCGAGGATCGCTTCCAGTATCACTCAAGTGATACTGCGTTAATTACATGGAGCGAGTCGTAGCTGCCTCCAAAACGGCCTGACAACAAGACTAGCTGTAAGATAATATTATACAGGCCTATGCACTCCCCCCTCTCCCCCCATTTCCCATCTCCCCTCCCCCTCTACCCATCTACGTATCTCTTTCCTCTCCTCTCCTCATGTTTCTGTCCATCAACCTCTTCATCTCTTCCACACTCTGTATTGCGTCCACCTGTCAATTGTAGAGATGTGTGTGTGGAGGGAGGGGGTGCTCTATGACAAACACATACAAACAATAGACAGTTTCCCTTAGTTCATCAATGGCAGCTTCAGGCTACATTATAGAGTTAGCGACTACTTGTAAGATATGCAGGTGCAAATCCACAAGCAAGCAAGTCACGGGACTTTCAGTACCAGCAATGTGACATTGTGGATCCTTCTGCCTTTGATATACTCTACAGGTCAACACATGAAGATCTTGCTCTTGTGTCTCCCTCTAGCTCTGCTCCCATGCTCTATACCGTGACATGAGCAAATACAGTGATGGGCTACTATCACCAATGCCCTTTCTCAGTTTTAAGAGCTATGTATTGAATACTACCTGCACCACTGGTACTCCCCTCCCCACACATCACTCATGCACTACTTCTTTATCCATCTTCACAGTATCTGCCAACTCCCTCATCTCTTCCTTCGTATTTTCCTTCTAGCGATATAAAAATAATATGAGAAAGTGGTGGAGCAGCAATGTAAGTCCAGGATCATCAGACACCCACACAGTAGACAGGTCACAACACATTCACAATGCTGACTAGATTAATCATGAACTAGCTGGCAGGGCCATGGTGGCTAGCTATATTAGCTAGCCTCTATCTCTGCAGGGTTTCTAGCTAAATGAACTCCCTAAGCATACAGGAGAGTTGATATCTTCCTCCCTCCTCCCTGCCTTCTTTCTTTAACTTTCCTCCCTCCCCATTCTCGCTCTTCACTTACCTTCGACCAGATATGGAGCCCCAACAACACCTCGGCCTCGATTCCAGACGCCAAGCCTTTTCAACCCAACCGGCATGGTGTCTGGATTACCGTCCTACTTAACATTCGGTGCCAACTACAAGGGCAGCAACAGAGGGATCGTCAATGGAAGAGGCTCACCGGAGGAAGCCAACGGCATCGGTTACTGAAGAAAAACGACAGAGACAAAAGCACGCTCATCACTCTCCACGGTTTACGCGTACGCGTGCACAGGCGTTTCCCGCCAAATATTGAACAGCTGCCCCGATGCCAACCAATCAAATTAGAGCGTTACCTGGTCGGTCACGCGTAGACGGCAGGCTCCCTGCGGGTATATAAAGCGAGTCCATCGTGTCCAAGCCATTCGGGCTAGGTTTTTAGCTCGGGTGAGGTTAAGGTGAGGTGAGCCCTCACCCTAACCTTACCCTATACCTTTCACCGCTAGGGTAATGGGGTGGGAGCCTGGGGGGGTGGAGCTGGGGTGGGAGCCTAGGGGGGTGGGGCTGGGGTGGGAGCCTGGGGGGGTGGGGCTGGGGTGGGAGCCTTGGGGGGGTGGGGCTGGGGTGGGAGCCTGGGGGGGTGGGGCTGGGGTGGGAGCCTGGTGGGGCTGGGGGGTTGGGGGTGGGGCTGGGGTGGGGCTAGGAAGGGTGCATGGGCCCCGGGGATGGGCGCCGCGGGCTAGGGCTGTGGTGGGGGTATGATACAGGTACGGGTGGTCAGGTTTGTGATGACTTTTAGATGATAGGTATATACTTCTAATAAAAAAATTCATGAAGGATTGTTATGAGTTCAAAGTTCACTAATTGATTCTCGCTAGTGTGACGTAACGTGAGTTGCAGTGCATATCGCATGCAGATGGTGTCTGTAGCAGATTTTGCACTTGGGCTGCGGTGTGTATTGCTGGGGGTCAAGGACTCCATCTTTGGAATATTTCCAGTGTTCCATTTGATAAAACAGTGAGTGGAGCCATACCTCTGTGGCGGAGAGCAATTACCTCTAATTGATGCACACTCTGTATCGTATTGACTCGTGTAGCAGTCACATCCTTGGCTTTGATTGAGAGTGGATCAGCTAAAGAACACGATCGTTAATCTGTAACCTGCTCTGGCCTAAACTAGGCCCAATCGTGCTCTTCAGTTGACCCGTCAGAGTTGCAAATTATCCCATACTTGCTCAGCTATCTTTACAGGTTAGAGCATCGTTATGGCACACTAACACAAATGCCATTACTTACATCCTGGGCTTGTAACTAATATCACCACCTTCCAAGCTTATGTGTAGCTTATGTGTCCACTTTAATAGTCTCGGAACTAGACCCCTCGCACAGGGAGGAGGGAGGGTCTGGGCATGTACCTAGTGAGCCGTATCCTCTGAGCATGGGGTAACATATGTATGACTAAAGCTGGGAGGACAGTGGTCATACGTACCTGTCATGTTGCACCAACTTCACCTACAATCATGCTTTGAGGATTGTGAAGTATTTTCCATCCGCCAGCCATGAGCTGTTCATGTGATGTCAACCCTTATATTGACCCTCACCGCTATTATTTTCTGTAGCTTCGTGTCATGTTCAGCTCACACAAGAGGTTCTTACTCATTATAGTCTGCTAATGTGAGTGATCTTCCGTTTTGCAGGAATGAAAAGATTAGAAAGCAGCTACTCCAGTGTTTCCTACTAAATGGGGTAATCTTAGGGGTAAGTGAACTCTAGACGATACATGCATCCAGCCTCGTTCCCAGGCCCCTCCCCGATATTCCGTGCAAGCGATGAAAAGCTGGGCGGAGGCCTGGGAATGAGGCTAACATGCATCTGGAAATGGACATTACCTCGATAATGCATAGACCTGAAATTCACCACTATGTCTCTGCTTATTCTCTTACAGCTCAGTATTTTAACATTTGATTACATCCTACTGCCGATGATTCAATTCACAGCTGGGCTCGCATATGGTAAGTCAAAGACGGTGGAAGTGCAAGAGACTACAAGAGCTGTAGCCCCCCTAAAGTGTTCGGGAAGGGGGCATAGCCCCCTCCAAACTCGCGTGTGTAGAGGCAGTTCTTTGATCTGTATCTAACCACTCAAGACTTACCTGTGGCAGCAGTTTGCATACATGCAGCTTGCTGGGGGATGCTTGTGCATCCTCCCACCCCTCGACAGCTGCAAGGATCTCAGTGATTCTGCTTGTCTTTGGTCCCTGCAGGTATCATCAGTGATCCCTCGCAGTCCGGTATTCTGCAATGGCTTGGCACCATTCTGTCCTACGTCTTCACTGGTTTCTGGGTATTGCCGGTGTTCTGGATCAGCAAACCCATTAACAGCATTTGGTTCCAGGTGAAATGAGATATTGACCATGTGTCCATTTCAGGCAAAATTCTACACAGAAATCATTACGTGAATGACATCACATGAATGATAGATGGACCAGAGGGGATTCACATCACCAGTAGGGGCGGGACTAGACTAGTGACGTGTGTGACCTTAATCTCACTGTAAATGTGAATGTGTGTTAATGCTTTTCGCCAGAGACACTATCACACGAGGCTGTTGGTGATCACGAGTCAGAGTAATGAGCTACGCACACAGACACAGCAAAGGGGCGAGAGCCCGCGAGAGAGAACTGTTGTGTGCCATGCTATTATTAAAACGCAAATGCTATAATGCGCAGACTTCTGTACAGGGAGTTTGCTCAGTACCGGACTCAAGCGGACGAGCAGTAGCTTAAGCAAGCAAAGTAAATAAAGCTGCTACATGTACCTGTATGGTATGAAGTTCTTATGAATGTATTGTTGATGTTGATATTGATCCAACAGGACTCAAATGTTCATGTCAAATCTGGTCTCATTCGCAGATCGATCGGAACAAGACCATGAATCTTGTACCCATGGGTGTTCGGACGCCCTTCTATCCGCGTACTATCCATGCAATGTCATTCAGATACATACGTGCTGTTCGTAACAGTATCATTGACATCATAGTCCAGTGTAGGTCTGGGAACGAGGTTGCTCAATGTGCTTGACCATCTCTTACCACCACAGGATATTGCTTCAGCTGCTTTTCACAAGACCCAGAAGCAGACAAAGAGGAAAGCAAAGTGAGGAGGGTGTGCTATTGCGCTGTGATCAGTCGGAGGCATGAAATATGTGTGCAGTAATTCTGGTAGCTCTGTTGATGTAGCCTCATTCCCAGCCCATGCCATTTATGGTCCTCCGCTGTTCTTCGTGCAACCGAAAATGGCCGGTCCGGGCCTCGGAACGATGCTATCATTGATACATGTGTACGTATTGTTTTACCGTAGGTCACACCAGTCGGGCAGTCCGTCACTTAGCCAGAGCATTAGCAGATTCCTTGCGGACATGCTCTTCAGTGTCGTCTTGGAGATGTTGTTCCTAGTGCAGGTTTGTTGTGACACATTTCGCATTAGCAATAACATAGCTCTTTAATACTTGACGAAAGTACCTAGGACAGGGAAAGGGAATAGTCTTATAAATTTACTTCTGCCCCTTCCCGGCCCCTTTCTGCCCCGATGTGTCACTGCAATAGAAATAGTTTGTGCTATGTTGTAGTTACCAAGTCCTGACCACACCCCCCAGGCCATGTTGGTGGGTCTCATTCCAGGCATCGGAGCTGTTCTGAGTCTGTTCCACCTGGCTGTACTCTACGCACTCTACTCCTTTGAGTACAAGTGGATATACCAAGGTACATGTACATGTATGCCAAT
The DNA here is from genome assembly GCA_963931865.1 of Axinella damicornis. Taxonomy (NCBI): domain Eukaryota; kingdom Metazoa; phylum Porifera; class Demospongiae; order Axinellida; family Axinellidae; genus Axinella; species Axinella damicornis. Next base: position 16,500,330 of record OZ007508.1, read on the forward strand.
GGTACTTTGTCAATGAACTGTCTTGTATGCAGGTACCATTATAAACCAGAGGGTGGCTTACATTGAGAGAAACTGGCCATACTTCCTCGGCTTTGGTCTACCACTGAGTGTGGTGACAGCTCTCCCGAGCTCTTTAGTCATCAGGTAAGGTGGTCTCATTTAGGGGAGAACCCCCCCCCCCCCCCCCCTTACTTTGCTAATGCTATGATTTTGTCCCCCTTTGAACGATTTTCTGAATGAAACGCTAGACCTCCTTCCTTCAGACATTCTGTACGTTAAAACTTCATTATTAAGTGGCAACTGTACTCCTGGTAGTGGCAGGGTAAATTCACCTTTCAAAGTGACGTTTCAAGTTTACCTCTCACCTTGTAGATACTCTAGCAGACTCAGATTGCATCGTACTACAGCTAGCCTAGTTCTCGTACTGCTTGTAGGCAGCTTGGGCCAACTAACGCACGTGTCATGACATCACATACTGTCGAGTTGAAGTAAGCAATGGTAGCCAACTGGAAGACCAAGTACCCCCAACTCCCACCATCAGTGAGCTTCTGAACAAGCAGTATGCGTGTGTCGGTGTACGACGGTGTAGTCAGACTGTTTGTGTGCCTTTCCCGAGTGCTGTGAGGTTTGATGCGGAAACTGTTTCCCCTACCAGGAATGTAATTACCTCTTGTGTATGTACCGATCAGCAGGATTTGTTGTAATATTCAAGTCTCCTTTCCCCAACAGTGCATGCACGTTTGCAGTGGCCTTCCCTTTGTTCATTGTCAGTGCGAGTGATGCCAGGCCAGAGGAATCTACGTACGTGTAACAGCTGTGCATACAGTAATGGGGGTATTATGATTGCAGCTGCTTCTCTCTACTGTGCATGTTGTTCAGGTACACGTTTTAGACCATCATCAGCATATGTGTGTTATGTAAGAGGAGTGGGAATGAGGCTAGCATGTATATCCGGAAAACCTGCATGTGTTTAAGTATTCCACTTGGGGTGCTCCACCCCATTCAATGGCATATGCGACTGTACAAATCAACTCGGCTCATGACAAGCTTCCAACACCAAAAACTGAAGATGATACCCGTCTTTGACATTAAAACTTTACAACAGTACAATCCTGTAGCTGTCTCCCTGACTTCCCAGGCTGTTCCCACCTCTAGTCTTTGATCGCTTGCAGTATGTAAATAATTATGGAGGGGGGAGGACTGGGAGATCTGGATGTTCACATGCGGTGACATCAGGAGACAGATGATAGACACATGGGGGACTGCACCTGGTGAAGAATCTCGAAGCCCTTTCTAGTCTGAGGGCTTGAGGCCAGAGCAGCAGAGCACTCACAAGGCAGTATCAATACTGTTCATTGTTGACAGTGCCATAGACGGTCGACACAAAACGTCGCCCCCCTCCCTGTGTGTCTACCCTCTGTGTACCGTAACCTTACATATGACCATGCAAATCTCTCAGCCCTTCCCCCTCGGTATTTGCATACTGCAGCTTGCAAGCAATCAAAGATTGGAGGTGGGAATGCCTGCATGGGAAAGAGGCTAACTATGATTATGCATCTGTCGGTTTCCTTCAGGGTGTCGCAGATCCCCATATTCAAGATAGTGGTCATCCTTACCAACAAACTGTTCAACAGAAGTGACCCCACCCTCACCTCTGCATCTGCTGCTAGAGGCAGCACAACAAAACGATAGTTTCTGATGGTGAAGACAGTATAACTATTCTTGTGTTTAGTTCAGATTGCGTGTCTATTCTCTTTCCCTCCACTTCCTACATCAAATTTGAAACATTATACATGTTGCATGTATTGCAGCAGATCATGGAAGAATTCAAAGTCATGCATGAAAACTTTCTTGCCTTATAATAATTATTAGTTAACTTCACTATCCCAAGCGGTTGATCGAGATACTAAATGACTGCTAAGGCCGTCATGCTTGAGCCCAGTACGATATTAATTTATATGGGGCTTTAATACTATAGGCATTACACTTTAATACAGGCCTGGTTTTTGCTGTTTCTTATGGTTGGTAAAGAGCTAAGCTCATTACCAAAATCGGCTACAGTGAAACCACAACAGCTATACTGAGTGCTTGAGGACACATTGGGGAGAATGTGTTTTGTCCTTTAAATTTGTAGAGCTAGAGAGGATGTCCTCTTAATTCTCAGAGGTTCAAAAAGAGAAACGGCCTTTGTAGAGAGATCTATATATTGCATCCCTATCTCAGATCAGGGCCGCTATCGGAGATGTTACTGTATAAATTGTTCAATCAATAACCTACAGTACAATCTCATTTGCATGGGCTTGAAGATGAAACTAACATTATAGCTAAACATGACATTGTGTGTGCCAGCTTCCGTCATGCTATGAAGCACAAACTGGCAATGCAAGTCAACCATGCATGTGATGCACAGCAAAAAAATAAACATAGTGGCATTGGAATCTACTCTACATAGCTCCTTCAGTCAACAGGGTTTGTAATTCATTGGCACACACATTAAGATCACAGTCTCTCAGAACAGCAATAACCATCTTCCAAGTAAGCGGTTCATGGAACTCCTCATCATCCTCCAGTCGTTTCTTGAACATTTCTCGGCAGGCATCAGCAACTCGACGATGGTCACATTCCAACTGCTCAATTACTGACGAGTTGATATCCAACAAAGTTGCTACCTTTCCCCAGATTGCAGCTACTTCTTGTATGACTTTCACTTTAGTACTGCCGTCCTTGCTTCTCAGGCACTCCAGCTCTCTCATTGTGGGCACATCACCTGGAAAGGAAGATGTATGGTTTAGGAAGAACTCTTGATTTTCATCACAAGGGAAAGGAACTAGTAGTCTGTACTGAAGAATTTCCTGGGTAGGGCTATAATTCCATTCATGCCAAGTCACATACCTACTCTATAGCTGTACACTGTGTACAGTGCCAGAGGCAGCACTGTTACGGCCATCCCAGGCAGCGCAGCAGGTTTTCGTTGGCAAATGTCGTGGTATAGCTACTGACAGCTACAGTAACTTGCTCACAAACTGCTGCAGTAGGTAAGTCTCGAGGACATTAAACTGCCTCTGAGAGTTTGAATCCAGCAATTTAATTCCCCCCCAATACCATAATTACATTACTTACTCAATTTTCTCACACGAGCCTCGGGGGGTGGACGAACCTCATGAGGTCCTGCAGCAAGACAATCACAACAGTGAGACATACACTTAGGCGTGCTACTAGGGACATAGTTGTAAGGCTGCTCAATGCAACAGAAGAGCTACCCCTACCTGCAAGTTGCGTGTTCACTGTCATTGCATGCAGTAACTGGAATCAGGCAGAATCTATTTTGCATGGAAGTTATCGTTCCCTGGCCCTCACCCAGCTACACAAACTCACTGTATCTCCTCTCAATAATCTGGATGGGATTCTTGATATCCAGCTGCTTCAGAACATCTAGTACATGCTGCCATGTTGGTTTTACCTCCTGGTCCTCCTCCTTCAGCAGCTCCATCCAGACTTTAAACATTTCTGCTTTCTGCTTATCAGGTGCTCGAATATCCTTGAGACTGTCCAGATTCTGTGTGGTCACACCAAGCTTCAGGCCAATGGTGTACCAGTCCCCTACAGTCTTTATTACAGCAACCAGCTCCTTTATCTTGGGTGGGTCGTAGAGAGGGGCTGAGGGAGAGAGAAACTGCAGTGGAATCCGTATTCCAATCTGATTGGCTCATCAACTTTCTGGCAGCATCCACAAAAACCAGTAGCTGTCTATAGTGACCAGACACCCTTCCCTCCTGTGAATGCCGGTCCCCCCCCCCCCCCCCCCCCCCCCAGTCTCCTTCCCAGACCATTTTTCGCAAGCGGAGGGGAAAAATGGTCTGGGAACGAGACTACCCCCCTCCCAAGTATTCCACCAAAGCCAGCCTCGTGGTGCAAGGGTCTGGCTTAGGCCACAAGACTATATCTCATAGGAATACCCTCCTAAAGAGGTTACCAAGACGAAGAATGAGGGAAGTAAAGAATTTCCGGACATGGCTTCAGCTTTCGTTCTCTAGCAGACTACAGTCTCGGAACCAGACCCTTTGCAGCTAAGCGTCTGGTTCCGAGACTATAGACTACAGTGTCCATGTCGTGCACTTACCATAAATTGGAACAACTTATTGCTAAAGGAGTTGCATGAAAGTGCTGAGTCCAGAAATCCCTCCCTTATACCAATACATCACCATTTTAAAGCAATCCAGTCCAGTACACCGGGTAAGAGAGAGTACGCCCGAATACGTTACCCGAGGCCCCAGCATGAATCTCACCTTCGGGGTTAGGGCTACTGCCCCGAGCCTGTGCCATAGTTACCCCACACACACGCACCTCAAGTGGTCTGTATGTCAACACCGTTCATCACTGGACACTGCGGAAGTGACGAAGCTCCACCCATACCTACCTGCACCACCACACCCAAAAGATCAGCTGCATGGAACTGCACTCAAAACCTAGGCGGCCTGGGAATGAGGCCAGTGTGCAGTGCATGCAGACTACTGAGGACAAGCTGCAGCCATAGCTTAACTGCAGTCCTGCCTTAGGCTGCAGCAATCTAGTCTCGGTCCCAGACCCAAACCCACCCCCAGCACAGTTTGGGTCTGGGGCTGACACTACAGCAATGCTAGCACCTCGTGGCCAGACCCTGTTCCGCAGAATGGGGTCTGGCCGGCCACAATGCCAGCTGCTACACATACTGTTGTTCTTAGCTAGCCCCTCAAATTTTCCCCAGCACTGATCGACTCACGTGACTGCACATACCGAAAGCGATCACGTGCTGGAGAAAGCGAAGGGACAGCTTGCTAGACTACTATTGTTCTACAGCTAAATTTCCAGCCACACACCACCTGCTACACACATGTGCACGTGTAGGGTAATCATCATGTTGGCATAATTGTTAAACCTCTCATAACATTTCTGAATCATGGCTGTGCAAAATAATAATACAGCTTCAAGTGCTATGTATGGTAGGAGTTCACTGTGTCTGGCACGATACACCTTGTCTGGGGCCGTCTTCTTCATACGCATGACCCTGCACACAAAGAAGAATCTTAAAAGTTATCACTATACATGTGTCAGGCATTAAGGTCACAGGACAGGTGGCGTCATGAGCAGCTATGCATGCAGATAAGTCAATGGCAAGGTACACTGGCAAGGTGTAAGTCAGTCACACACACATGCATGCACGCACACACACGCACAAGTGCACACACTAACACAGAATCACATACAGTAGGAAGTGTTATCAGGTACGTACGGTAGTATATATAGTGCTTTGCAGCGTTCTTGCAAGGTCCGATTACAACAGTGCCCAACAGTATTAACTTATTAACTGAATGAATTCCGTTTGCTGATTGGCTGATACAGTTGACGCTCTGCTGACCGGATATTACAAGAATGCTGCAAAGCGCTGTACATGTGCGGCTGTGTAGTGAAGCTCTGGGAGCCAAATCACTCATGAACAGTACTACTCACAGAATATCTCCTCCGCATTCTCTCCGTCTCTGGGTCCAAGTCCTGCAGTTCTACCTGTAACCAAGCATCAAATATGCAACCATGAATAGACACTACAGTGCAAAGTTGTCAAAGTCGAGGTATCTGTGTACACAGCAGTGACAACAGCAATTTGCCTCACTTCAAGCTGACTAGCAGTCCCAAGCAGAAAGCGTACAGACATAGCAATAAAAACACACTTTCCTATTCTGCCAGTCTCCGTCCAAACCTCACAGTACATCATCACACCACACGCCAGCTGCTGATAAAGCTAAGCCACTGAAGTTACTTAGCCTCGTTCCCAGGCTCTCCCACGCACAAGTACTTGTAAGCGACGAAAAGCTGTGCGGGGCCAGGGAACGAGGCTAGAAGTTACTTGCATCCAGCTGGTTCTTACCACCAAAGTTCGAGTGGTGTTCACTCTATATTCACCAGACCCTCTCTTTGTGTGTGTACTGCACTGAGGGTCTGGGGGTAAACGTAGCACACACGAAGCCTCTGAAACTAGTCGCACTCACCAACTACAGTTCAGCTCATGTGCTCCTGGTGGGACCTTCTCATCGCACTTATACTAGGGGAATGCATTGCGTTGCGTGACGAGCATTAGCGAGTCATAGCTGATGAAAACACTCTCGCTGTCAATGACATGCACCATGATGTACAGTACAAACAAACGTACATTCTGTCCAGCAACAACAGTGTTATCAGTCAACCTCGCCCAACAACACACACACACCAACCCCTACCTGCTCAACATCATCTATTGGGTCCATGGGTACCTCTGGCGGACCAGGAAGCAGCTTGGCCAGGTCAGCAAGCTTATGTGAGGGGAGGAATCCACTGGGAGGAAAATTCACCTGGATGAGGGATGGGACAGCAGAGAAAATTAGTCCAGACAAGCCAGATACTGTAGACACGTGTTAGTAGGCGCATGTACCTATAACTCCAAAGGAAGGAATGTGCACCTAATAATGAGATGCACTTACTTTCGAATGACATTCTCGAATAGGAAGTGCACTTCAATTCGAATTACGGCTCTCTCCACTCCACACTGAAGTCTTCTTCCAGAAACTCTGCCATTTTTGATCTTACTTAATAGAGTAGCTGAGATGAGAGTTGAACTTGCGCCTAACAGTGAACATGTGCCTATAAGTGAGCTGCGTCTAACAACGCACGACTACCGTATCGATCTGACATCCCCCAGCAGACGTTTCATAAGATTACACACTGTGCAAAATACTCTATGCCTCCATTTTCTTGCACACGACACATTGGAGATTGGCCTGTCTACATGAGAATGAATGGCCATTTTGTCCACCTAGTTAACACTTTGCACGCGGCGGGCCACTAAAGTGGCCCGCCGCGATTTTGAATGGTTAGCTTTTAAATACCTGTATGCGTTAGAGACGGTTAGTATGGCGATTTGGTGTAGTCGGTATGGTACAGTAGTGCGCTTGCGTGTTAATGCGGACATCGGTGGTTCGAATCCAGAAAGCAGAACTCTTTTTTTTAAATCTTCCATGTTTGTTTTTCTAACTCATTAATTATTCATAAGTGCATACCCCGCGTGCAAAGAGTTAAACATCTCGTGGTGGCATTCACAGTTGGCACACAGTTGGATGACAGAGTAGATATCAGAGCTAAAAGGTAACACTTCCAGCTGACATTGACGACAACGACCAATGACAATGTGCGATGACAACGACCAACAATGAAAGGTTCAAGTGAGCACAAGCATAGCCTCACTTCACACAATTTAAGCTGTTTGGACAATGCAATTTTGGATTTTGGATGATCGCAGAACAGTGATTGGTTTCTACACACATAAACAGATGGCAAGACTAGGTGTCGGACATTTCCCTGGCTGCATTAGCTAAGATTCAGGACTGAATACATCCTCAACGCTACATATGTCATGCACCTCATTGAATACACATCAACAAAACTCAACTCACGGAGAAGGTGACGATCAGCCTCCCTTTGTCGAAGGGGTTCTTGTACTGAGGCATGCCTTCATTCAACACCACCTTCACATCACCTGCAATAAAAACACGTCACATGACCAATGACAACTACACATATACATTGAGGTGAATGTTGAGAGTATGCATTGCACACAGAAATTATTAAGCATGTCTGTAGTTTACACTAGCCTCGTTCCCAGACGGGGCCTGGGAACGAGGCTAGGTTTACACAGCATCAGGATAGTAGTTATCTGCACCTGAAAAGCCCTTTGTCGACCACTACTTTAGCTTCATTCCCAAGTTCCTCCCCAGTACAGTATACGACAAAAACGTGGTGGGACGAGGTTATCACTACTTGGCAAGATGCCTTTTGGCATATTGAGCACACTACTTGGCAAGATGCCTTTTGGCATATTGAGCACTCTTCAACATTTTCCGAGAATGCTGAAGGCTCTTCCAGGCCTTGATGGTGTCTTGTGCCTCATGGACGATGGGCTGGTGTTTGGGAGTGTTAATGATGAGAGACTGTTGGCAGCTCTCACGAGAATCCATGCAGTCGGAGCAACAGAGCATGCAGCTATAGCACACTAATTATGTACTATGCTTGTTATCTTGGGCTAGGAATGAGATATGAGGCTGGGGTTTGGACCATTGTGATCAGCACGAATACAGCTTTCAAATGATGCCATTTTTGCTGTAGGTTGAATTTTCACCCAAAATCATGAAAAACCATGGATGAGTGCGATTTTTGGCAAAAATGTGACCGACATTAAAAAGCTTTTCAAGGACATCATTCGAAAGCTCTTTTCATGCTGATCACAATGGTCCAAACCCCAGCCTCATATCTCGTTCCCAGCCCAAAATTAGTGTGCTATAGCTGCATGCTCTGTTGCTCCGACTGCATGGATTCTCGTGAGAGCTGCCAATAGTCTCTCATCGTGCTCCTCCTTATCCTTCTCGAACATCAGTACATCCACAAGACACCATCAAGGGTAATATACTACATTGGCGACGAGGATGGGATCCCTACGTCCATGATGGCAACGTATTATGGAAGATTGGATTCAGGAGTTTCAGTCTAAAGAGGAGTTCATAACAGTGTACTTTGGGTGGATTTTCATGCAAACGATATCGGCAAGAAGAAGCAGGTTGCTGTCAGAGGCTGAGCTAACCTTCTTAATTCTTACTCAATGAACAGTGGAGGTACACTTAAACAGGCTGTAGGAACTGGTCAAACGGCCATTCCTTGTCAACACAATAGGATTGCAATGCTGGAGCAGCTGTTCAGTTAGTACTTATATAGCTAGTTGCTACTCCTATGTTCTGGGCTCGTGGTATAGCTCTCACAATAAAATTACATTGGTCCCCACTCCCTCCTCTCCCCCCGATTCCAGGTAGCGCAGCTAATGTCGGCGTTATTCACTATGAGCGAGATGAGTAGCAGTCCTGAATATTATGATGCAGTTGATTGGGAAGAAGAAAGTAAAAAGCTGAAGAAGGACCCTATGCTGCCGGTGTCAGACAATCTTGATGAAAGAGTAACAGAACTGTCACAGTTTGGTGTCAGACAATCTTGATGAAAGAGTAACAGATCTGTCACAGTTTGGTGCCACCACCCCCCAATATCAGTGTGCACTGCAGCTGGAAGAGATTGTGACCCCTGCCTCGTAAGCACATTAAGTATAAATACCTCCATACCAGTCTTGTCTGATAGTTAGTGTGACAACTTCAGACAGCGATCAATTGTAATAGCAGCAATAGGGTGGCAGCTTATATACACAAGGAGGTATGACTCAACACAATACAAATTACAGGTGCATATGATTTATAGGAGACAGTAAGTCTATAATGCAAACAGTAAACAATCAGTTCAACACTGGTTCGAGTCACAGTCAGGGTCATGACATTAGCAAAGAGATCTACTTCACTACAGCAGTAATTTAAAACCTACTGAAAGGCTTCATCCTATTCAAACCAGTCTGAATAGTAATCCATACAAAATGTCCTCAAAAAGGACAGTAGTAAACCAGCCGATCTTGAAATGATAAAGTCGTACTGGTTGTCTTACTCTACTCACAGGAGAACAGAAAGTGGGAAGTGCTGATGGTCCACATGCAGCTACAAGTAATGTGTATCAATGTTCTTCTCTGTTCAGGATTCAGAACTTGAGCACTCAAGATCTCTCTGTGTGCCCACAAGGAAAACTACTTTATGCTTCTCCTCCGTTGTTGAGGGCCGTGACAGCGCAGTGTGAATGCAATGCTGGACCAGATGATCACTAAGAAGTGCATGAAGTTGAGAGAGAGGGACCACAGCTGTTGCCATATGCTGCTGGTGTCAGTCAGCAATAGGTCCCGACTACTGTCAGGTTCTTGGAATTGTTCCAGACTTTGCATTGACCCATCAAGAGAGCCCCTCTCCCTTCCGCTCTCCGGCCTGGTCAAGGTCCACAACTTGAGCACAACAAAGCAACGGCTACACTACGCCTGTTAAATAGAAGTGAAATCTGTCATGGAAAAGATGAAGCCTCCACTATCAAATACGCCATAGCCTTCTTGAAGCTGTTAGAGTCATCCAGCCAAGATATGTCAGCAGACAGCTATGTTTCCATGTCAAAGGTCATCCCGGTTGCAAGGTCAATCGATGCAACAACTGACTGTATCTGGTGTCCTTCATTTCCCCTCCATCAGGAAGCTGCACCCAATGATATAGCCACTCGCCGAGACTCCCTGTTCCATGGAGAACTGCCATCTCTATAGACGTGCATGACGGATGCAATGATGCAACTATAATATAGATGGCCTGTACCTGGGTAGGCTTGTTCCCAGGCCGCATGGGCTGGGAACGAGGCTAGTACCTACTTGTAATCACAGCCTTCAGGTTTTCTGTCAGGGACTGCGCTGGATGCATACAACTGCAACACGATCCAATATAATAGGCTGTACATTAGTTGGAATACTATGGTTCACATCCTTAAGTACTCTGAGTGTACACAACTATACACATGTGGTATACACTCATTGTAACATTGTACACAAAGACTGAATATTAATCGATTGCACGAAGTGAAGTGAGTTTCCAGTGTTCTGCCAGCTTCGAAGGCTCATGAGATTTTTGGGGGAGAAGCAGCAACAACTCAGGACAGGCAAGCATGAAATTAAGCTGAAGAAATTGCTAGGGAGTTCAATTGAAGCTGTGTGGAATCTTTTCCCAACGTGTACGTTTTAAGAGGGTCAATAATTCTCGCAAAAGAGAGCTGCAGTTCACATGTTCACCATTTCGCTTACTCGTCCAAAACAGGTTTTTCCATGGAATTCCATAGTGCTGCAAGTGTAATTTGCAAGCACAGCACCATACTAGTATCCGTTGGATGTTACAGCGTTACTTTGAAGTTGGTGTTGTTTACTGTTTTAGGTTCTAGTGAAGGCAAAGGGAAGAGGTTGGATGCACCGTTTGACGAGCTCTCTCAAGCGAATTGGGCGTAGTGTTGGAAGGAGGAGCCGCAAGTCTATCGCACTTCAGTCCATGAAGGACAGTGGAATCAGAACGATGGCTTTGAAGATTTTAGCGAAGGATGCTCAGAAGGAGCTTGCTGCACTGTGTACTATTGGGAATGCATCTGTTCTGTGGGAGACAGAGCCAATTGCACTGCGGTCTTTATGTGGGAGTCATTTGGAACAAGGGGTTGTGGTTGTCATAGCAACGGAAGCCTGGAATTTCATTTTTGTGGAATAAGGTCTACTGCGCAATGCAAATTATGACATCATGGACCACAATTGACCCTATTACATAGTTGTCTTGTCCCCTGTCCCGTACGGAATTGGCCCGGAACAAATAGCAATAGGTCTGTTCTCATTCCCAGGCTTGTTGCAGTCTGGGAATGGAAATTTGCGAAAGACCACGTGCTCAACGGCAACGAGACTGCTGCAAATGGCCGAGTTGAGGACTGTACCTGTATACCTGCACCAGGGAAGCCAAGGAGGGAATGCCATGTGTGGAGGGAGGGGTCTCCAGGTATTCAACGAAGTGTAGTGCAGTTGTGCGGTGCTTGCTTTGATCGTCTGACATCAGCATTTCTCACAGTGTCCGACATGACGTTGGAACACATGACAATGGAAAATGGCACCAGGTGGTGGCGAATTGTGGTGCATATGTGGTTGACCACGCAGAGATGCCTCGCGGGAAGCTTTGATACAATTTGGCAGTTTCAGAACGTAACCACGAGTGATAGCGAGTCTCTGTGAACAGCGAACGTCAACTTCATTCTGCCTGCCAAGTCTCTTGTAGTCAGCCGCTCTGGCAGTCTCCCTCCTCGCCTCATCAGTTCTCCCTCGATGTCGCTGCACTCTTTTGCCTTGTCAATCGTCGTCTCCTGTCAGAAACCGACTCATACTCAACTGTTTGTGCAGGACAAAGGTGAGATCACATGGTGCGCGTGCAGGTTGTCGCTTCCCGCTTGGCAATAATTATGTGTAATGTGATTATGTCCATGTAAGGTGTATGAAAGTGGCCATTCTGTTTTTCTGCAAAAGTGTGCTAGAAATTCCCAGACACTGTAACTTAACTGTTTGTGTTTTGTTGAATTCCTGAAAGCACAAGAACTGCAACCTCAGAGATGCCTTGTGGTAAGGCTTCTCTAGTTTATTGATTTCCAGATTTGCAGAAACAGCAACTCCAGAGATGCCTTCTGGTAAGATTTCCTGATTTCTTGATTTGCAGAACAGCGACTCCAGACCACCGACTGATGCACAGTTTCACCATTTTCTGCAATTTTTCCTACAGTGATCATTTATTATTAATTACTTAACATGCACAGCACTGACGTCATATTAATACCCCTCCCCTCCCTAGTCTGGTTCCCAAATTGTTCAGCATGGAGGTCTGGGACCAGACTGCTGTTGACCCCTGAGCACAATCATAATTTCACACCACCTCAGACTATTCTGGCCACCTGCAGCTGCAAGCACGAAAAGCAAGACCAAAGGCGCGCGCCACTTTGGATTAAAGGTCACGGCATGCACACACAGAAAAGCAGAGCAGGAATAAAGACCCAGCACTTATAAGGTCACCTTTGTGCATGTTAGTGTTTGCAGCATGCAGCAACTAGTGCGCAACCCAATATTTATACAGGGCTCTGCAAAGATTTTAATTGTTACACCAAAAATTTCAAGGAATTTGTAACGAATGAAATCTAATACAGCGAGTGAAAAAAGACCTCAGTGTGTGGCGCGGAAGGACGGCGAGAGCGAGACTAACTTGGCTAGTCCATATGCAAGGGGCGCGTGCCTTCATTTTTCCGTGTATGCGGCTGCAGGTGGCTAGATTAGTCTGCAGGGTTTGGCCAACTGAGCCCTGAGGTGGTGTGAAATTATGATTGAGCTCAGGGGTCAACAGCAGTCTGGTCCCAGACCTCCATGCTGTACCATTTGGGAACCAGACTAGGGAGGGGAGGGGTATTAATATGACGTCAGTGCTGTGCATGTTAAGTAATTAATAATAAATGATCACTGTAGGAAAAATTGCAGAAAATGGTGAAACTGTGCATCAGTCGGTGGTCTGGAGTCACTGTTCTGCAAATCAAGAAATCAGGAAATCTTACCAGAAGGCATCTCTGGAGTTGCTGTTTCTGCAAATCTGGAAATCAAGAAAACTAGAGAAGCCTTACCACAAGGCATCTCTGAGGTTGCAGTTCTTGTGCTTTCAGGAATTCAACAAAACACAAACAGTTAAGTTACAGTGTCTGGGAATTTCTAGCACACTTTTGCAGAAAAGCAGAATGGCCACTTTCATACACTCATTGGTGTGGTTGCAATGTTCTTTGACCAGAGCAGTTTGTATGCCATCTATGACTGTACAAGGCCCGGGGGAGCTGAGTGTCCTTGAAAACTTGGCAACTATGCCATGATGCCGGCATTATGCTTCACAGTCAAATTTGCATATTATGCCCAAAGCATATGCCACAGAATGTGGGGGGAGAGCAGTTACGGCTTCTCTTATCATCTGTGCTTACACTGTCAATATAGTGTGGATCTGCGAGAGACTAGGCTAACTAACAGGGCTTAGTTGTTCACCCGAGTAAATTACTCCTTGTCCCGATGTCCTGCATGCAATACACAATACACCAAACTATCATATTGGTGCAGCTCTCCTTGGTAGACATACCATGCTTGATGACATCACCAGAGTGTGACATGATGACCAGGTCACGGTCGTCTAGTGTCTTGACTATCTTGGTGAACCCACATAGCGCCTCCGACAGATCAATATCCTGAGAGTAAACGGTATACATAACAGGCTGAGACACATGGCACAGACACGAGTACACAATGAACAGAATCATGATCCAAGGGAGACTACGAACAGCAAATGCAGATATCACTGGAGATCACTGGAGATTTACTGAAGATTACTAGAGAATATACTGGAGATCAATGGAGGAATACTGGGGATTACTAGAGAATATACTGGAGATCAATGGGGGATTACTAGAGAATATACTGGAGATCAATGGAGGAATACCGGGGATTACTAGAGAATACAATGGAGGAATACTGGGGATTACTAGAGAATATACTGGAGATCAATGGAGGAATACTGGGGATTGCTAGATAATATACCGGAGATCAATGGAGGAATACTGGGGATTGCTATAGAGAACACTTAGTCATTCTAGATTTTGACGTCTATATGGTGTATTGTTAGTGAGAGTACCAAGGGAGCCGACAATGTATATACTTCAGCCTCTGCTCTTCTCCATATCCACATCCGTTCACACAATAGAAACTTGTGGGTGTGCTCTATTTGAAATAATACCATTGCACTCTTACCAACTCCATGAAGAGGTCCGAGCCCTTCCGTTTGAAGACCTGGTGATCTTTCTCATCCAGCACAATAACAATGTCTCCCGTCTCATAGCCAGGCTTCTGCATATGCAAGGACATTGTTAGGATTCATTACTGCTACAACACAGCTAGGATAAGTATGATCACATGATACAGAACTCTGGATGGGCCTACCTACATCAAGAGCACATGATGACATCATTGCCATTGCATCATTGATGATGATGTCATCATGTGCTGTTGCCTACACACATACGTGCTTTAAGCTCTGCATGCAGTTACTGCCGACAGTCCATTCTAGCTTTACCTGATCACTGTCTCCTCTGAAGGTGATCTTATGCCCATCCTTCATCCCCTTGTCTACGTGCACCTATCAGCAGAGATGGAGAGTGAGAAAGGGAGAGGGAGGGGGGAGAGGGTGTGAAGGGTCAGGAAAGCCAGAAAGGACAGAGACATACATTGTTATGTACATGCAATCGGGGGAAGAATCATTCCCTGCCTTTATAACAAAAGAGTGATCACACTGAATCGGTTGCTGAGTGACAGGACACACTCAGGCTACCAAAGCAGTGGGTTAGAAGTAAGAGTATGTGCATACATATAGCTGTATAAGAAATCTGTGCTTTAATTGGAGTTACAATTAACCCGTTCATTACCAACGGTTCTTTAGCTTATAGTAATTACCACAATGTACAATGTAATTGAAGGGGGTTCCTTTCTCGCTGCTCACTATGGAGTTAATTGTTCTTTGCAATTATGACACTTAATTCAGTACAACATCGTACATGGTACATTATAACACTTAATTCAGTACGATATCGTACATGGTACATGGTACATGTACCATATAAGGAGCTGACCTCCAGAATCTTCCTTTGCTTGTTGACTTTGTTGCCACCGCAGACGTTGCAACGATCCTTCTCTGCAGGGAGGGCAAAAGGTATTTTCAACAGACAAAAATTCAGAGCAGGTTATGTCTGCACATTATTGGTGTACTACATTATCCAACACTCCAAATCTTTCCGTGTAGTGAATGAAGTGAACCTCTGAATGCTACTCGATGACTTCTTTGACCTGGCCTACCAAGAGAAGAGATGTCCCCTCCCCATGTATATTTCACTGTTGTACTTCTACCGGTACGGCAGACTTTATACACATGCTACTACATGTCTAACAAAGAGGGGAGTTCTCTGTCCGCATGTTAACACAACGATAACTTTCACTGTGACTTATACGTACCAATGAAGATCTCTCCCTCTCCCCTGCACATATCACAGCGAGACTGAAACTGTTGCACGATAGAGAGGCCTAATCTCTGGAATCGGATCTGGAGAGAGAGAAGGAGAGGTCAACTTCTGATCCACTAAATGCAATGTATATCTCACTGTGCCATATATATCTAAAGCCGGCCAACCAGTTTACAAGCTGGACCCAGTTTGAGCAGGTGGCCCGTCCATTAAGTTTGCAATCAGAAAGACATGAGAGTACATACAGCATTGATTAGCACATAATATTATTACAAAGTGGCCAAAGGGAAGCCAAAAGCACTGCCGACTCCACCAGGTGGGTCAGTACTCCACAGGTGGTACAAGTGCATGGATGGGTAGAAAGAGTAAATTGGCATGTCATCTTATCCTACCATTCCTGACTCTCACGTTCAGACATCCAGCAATAAACTAAGTTTGAGGGTTTAGGGGAGTGGGAACAGTAATGGCCCTACCCACTTCAACTGCCGTTGGCAATGCATACTTCTCAGGAAAGGTACAAAATTCTGCCTGTACCGTCATGATCGCCATTGTGCACCTGACAATAATTTTGCTGAAACTCACCTTGGCGGTGAACTTGGTATGCTTTTGTATTAATGTTGGCTGGTATTGCTGGACTCCACTATCGCTGCCAGTATGCGACGTCAGGAATGTGTGAATTAATTTGAGTGAGCTGTAATCCATGCACCTACTGTACAAGCCGTAAGGGAACGAGCAGCTGCACTAGTCTACCAGGAGAGCCGCTGCCACTTGATGGCTGATAATTTAGTCACTGAACTATGCCAACAGATGTACACACCAACGTGACCAACAGATCATGACCACCAATGGTCTCACCTGAACACCTGTTCCTTCACAGTACTCACACTTCCTTACGGACCCCTAGGGAGAGACAAAGGACAGTCACACACCTGGTTATTTGTGAACGCCGTAAGCCATGCAAACACCTCAGTGTAGCAAACTATGAGGACGCATGATTCACTGACTTCATGCTCTCATCCTTCACAAAAGAGCTCAAGATCTCATGCATACATTCAATACAGACGTACCTCCTTCCCTCCAATGCCATTACACTCTGAACAGATGACATCCCTCTGCACTGCAAGCTTAGTGGTCTTGCCATTGTACAGGTCCTCAAGAGTTACCTGGCAGAAAAGGGATCCCTCAATCTCACAATGTTGTGGGATATGACAAGCATGCACTGTAAGAGCACACCGCAGATGGTTAGTTGCAAGCCTCGTTCCCAGGCCTCCACACCCAGCTTGGCGTAGAGGCCTGGGAATAGCTCTACTCGTTGCACTGTATGTTTCCACAAGTCTCGTTACAGATGGGCGGCTCCAACAATTCTGTGAGTGTTATCTAGACAGGATGGACACCAGGTGGTTGTAGAGATGGGAGGGCTTAAGAGTGCATGATGACATCATCATCATTGCATAATAATGATGTCATCATCCACTCTTGATGGTATGGTAATAACGCTAGTATATGACATCATTCAATGATGTCATATATATTGGTGGGTACACATAAATATGGAGTCCCTGAGCATCCACGAGGTGAGAGTAAGACCGTTAGGATGGTGATCTGAGGCTAAGGAGGCCCTTCCTTCCTCACCCTAAGAGGCCACACCATGTCCTTAGTCCTCTTCTGTCCCTGTTGGCGGCGACCCCCGCCAAAGAACATGTCAAAGATGTCCATTGCGTTGTGGGAATGGAACCCGCTGCCCCCCTCCTTCAGCCCCTCCTCCCCTGCCTCATCATACAGCTTGCGCTTTTTTTCATCCGAGAGGACTTCAAATGCACCAGCAATCTCTTTGAACTGTGTGTGTTGTACACGTGAGATGTGTGAGGGTTAGGGTAGGGGAAAGACCATAACGTGCACGATGTACACATATTACTCCATACTGTACACAGTATAATCAATGGACGTACAGTAATTAATACTTCAGAGTATGAGTCATAACTACTTGTGGGTACTGGAGCTTAACTGTTCATCTCTGCCTGTGAACACGCATAGCGGTTAAACGTGAGTGGTCAAAATCATTATGTCAGCAATTAGTGTGGTTGTAATGTAGATGACAATGTCAAGCCAAGCATGGCTAATGACGAATACCTTTTCTTCAGCCTCAGGACCTGTGTTCTTGTCAGGATGGTATTTGAGGGCCATCTTGCGATATGCCTTCTTCAGCTCTGCATCAGTGGCATTGGGACTCACTCCCAGTACGTCTGAAGGGGATGGAGGGAGGGACGAGTGGTAAAGAGAGGGTGGGAGGTGGGAGAGAGGGAAGGAGGGCAGGAGAGGGATGGGACGAGTCGGAAGTATTAATGCAACAACCTTACCATAAAACTTTGTCTCCTTCACCATTTTGTTCCTTTTTCAAGTAACCTTCACTGAGAGAAACAGATGTTCATCACAGATTACAGTAGATTACAGGTAGCTTCACTTCCAGACCCAACCCGGATGACCTCCCTATCTGATCAGGTCAGGGACAAGGCCAGCAGTAGGTACCTATGCTAGCTACTGTTCGATGAACCACGGATATAAGACTCTCTACGGATGAACTCACGGGGGTTCAGAGAAATTCCTCTAGTCTGTGCTGCTTTTTAGTACCTCGTGTCGAGCCCCAAATCACAGTACGTGTAGAATCATGCCCTCATTCCGGATTTCATAATACACAGGACGTCTCCCACTCCGCTTTCTTAACCGCATACGTGACCTTTGAACCGCGCTTGGAGCGCGCGACCGGAAACAGCCGGCTGGGGTTTAAATACTAAATTTGTACCTCATTTTGGCGGGAAGTCGGGATATGGCTCATTCGCTTGCAGACTGCATGGGGCCTGAATGTTTGCCCCCCCCCCCCCCCCCCCCCCCCCAATAGTCGAGTACGTACATACCGATTCTCGACTCCCCGTCTAGCACCAGGACGTCGATCACACCGAAGCTAGAAGGATGTTCTGGCAAAGCAGTTGGCCTCTCACTGGGATCCCAACTTCATTTATTATGCACTGCTTGACCTAAAGCTGGTGACCACAACAAACAAGAAGACAAGTGATGCCAAGGGTATTACACAAAGCACTTACAACGAGGGAGATACTCTACCACAATAATTTATCATTTGAACAAATTTTCCATGGGTGAACAGCTAGGTTTATAAGTAAATTTGGTGCACCATACCGACCACCATTTCTTTCTTCATAGGCTGCAGCAAACGTTTTTGGTGTTACACTAGAGTGTAAAGACCTGAAGTGCAGTTACACGTCAGGTCCATAGCCAGGCCATGCAGGGGGTTCGATGGAACCCCCCTAGATTCAGGGACATATAATTATGCGTATAAAAGTGGCTGGCTCCGGGCCTGCATGTTCAATCTCTGCTTATCTTTGCGTGACTAGGAGTTCATGCAAAAGCTCTGTGAGAATGTCTGAAGTCATGTTACTAGATATAGCTATCACTGCACATGGTTCCTTCGGCTTTGGTCCCATGCAGTACACGTGAACATGCATGCTGAAACGCGAATGCACATTGAACTATACTCCAAGTGGGCATGGTAGATCTAGCAATCTTGGGCCTTCCCCTAATTAGTTTGTGATTCATGATAGCTCTATAGATTCATGTCCTCAGGATATTACTCAGGATATTACTTTACTTCAGTATAAAATGGCAAATTTCATCAAAATCTCAACAGAATAAAAATTTGGTGCAGTAGCCAACACACATGAGGAACAACAGACCTGGCTAACTAGCTTCAAGCTCTTCAATATTCTGACCCTGTGCACAAAGAGAATTGTTAAGTAATGCATGCTCAGGTTTGAAGTGAGTGGGAGCCCCGGAGGGGTGATGTCATAATTATATTCAGGGCTATTGGTAAACTAAAAGAGTGCCAGCACAATGCAAATTTCCTCACTCCGTTTCACTCAGGAAGTGGCTATATATGGCAGGGAGACGAGGTTTCCTCAAGAGGTTGCTAAACAGGCACACTACTGATTGATTGCGAGTACAAGATTTAGCGGTACCTCAGATTTGGTGGGTATACTGATTTTAGCAGAGTCGGTCATCATTGCATAAGCTAAATTTTAGCAAATTCACTTGTGCTCGCTAAATTAGTATACCTGCAATAATTAATAGTAGTCCTATAAATGAAGCACTACTCACAGCATATCTCCTCTGGTCCATTCTCTCGGTGTCTGGGTCCAAGTCCTCAAGTTCTGCCCGTAACTATGAACAAGTGCAATCGTGAATAATGGGCAATCAGGCAAGAGAACACATTTAGTGTGTGTATTTGGCTAGGAGTTCAAAAGCTCCACCATGCATGACCTCAAAAGGCTATGGTTGGTACTGGGTGAGCCATTTCCCTCCTCCTTTACACGAATGTACTGAGAAAACAGTGAGTCCTCATACTGTGCATCGTAGTACTGTTAGCGCATTCTGTGCATACATTCTGGCACATTGTCCATACATGTTGACGTACATGCTGGTGTAGGACATGTGCATGCATGCTGATATATTGTGACGTCCTGCAAGATTAGCTATTCAATACTCGGATTACATAGCCTAGTTACTAAACAACCTAGCCTTACCTCTTCAATGCCCTCTGCTAGGCCTGTGGATTCATCTGGCGGACCAGGAAGCAGCTTGGATAGCTCAACAAGCTTTGCTGGGGACAGGAATCCACTGGGAGGAAACCTCACCTGCAGGAAGTGAAGTCTTACATGTAGGAGGTGGCATTTATACTATGTACATAGCCATCTTGGTTTTATAAGGTTTACTCATAGGCAAATTGTTTGACTTCAAAATCAGGAAATCAAACCATAGTTCCAAGATTAGCTATATATAGGAGTCAGACATCTCTCTGCACAGTTCTGACTACATAAAGCTAAGTACTCATACCTCCTTGATGAACAGATACATGATTGTGTGTGTGATGCTCTCAGACAAGACTCACATCAACAAACTTACTGAGAAGGTGATGATCAACTTCCCCTTGTCAAAGGGGTTCTTGTACCGAGGCATGCCTTCATTCAATACCATCTTCACAGCACCTGGAACCAAAACTCCCAACAATTAGTTAATGCTGAATGTAATGAGCTGTGATTCATAAACCCACTCAGCAGGAATCCCATACAACCAAATTTAAGAATTGAACACTCTGACTGTAGTAAAATGCCATGCCAAACAATCATCTATGCAGGAAGTGTAAAGTGGTAGTTACAAGGCTTGGTGTGTTCAGAGGCTGGTATAGAAAGCAAACAAGATACAATGTTTGAGGCTATCTCACTGTGCTTACTCTGATTCCCGTGTCGGACCTAGGTACACATACCCTGCTTGATGACATCTCCAGGGTGTGAGGTTATGACCAGCTCACGCTTGTCCAGGGTCTTGATCACTCTGCGGAACCCACACAGCGCCTCCGATAGTTCAATTTCCTGAGATGACACATGCACACACGTGCAGTATGCTGAATGTGGCATCGTGTACCGGTCGGTATATTAGGCACTACAATGACAAAACTTGTTGCTAGCACAAACAACTGTTTGGGGGTGTGGTGTTAGCATTGCTTTACTCTCAGGACATACTATTTTACCAACTGCATGAAGAGGTCCGAGCCCTTTCGTTCGAAGATTGGATGGTCCAACACTTCCAGCACGATCACAACATCTCCTGCCCTATAGCCAGGCTTCTGCGCACACAAGAGACATCCAGTATTGAAATCATGAGGTGGAGCAACCTACACTATCAAACACTGTTGGATCCAGGTGCGGAACTTGAAGGGTTCATCACTACCTGATGGACCATTCAGGCTCTGGTCCTTATACAATCATGATGCTAAGGAAGTACACAACTGTCCACCCTAACTTACCTGATCACCTTGTCCCCAGATGGTGATCTTCTGTCCATCCTTCATCCCCTTGCTTACATTTACCTACCAACAAACACACAGTGAGTGCATGAGTGAGAGAGAGAGGGAGGGAGGAGGAGAAAGACTCTGTTAGTATTCTTACATAATTGGGTGAAGTGTCGTCCCCAAACAAAGGATATAATTACCAATACGTACATGTACCGCTGTCAACATCACCTCTGACCTCTGACCTAGCCTCATTCCCAGGCTCCTCCTCCTGCACGCGCCGACGAAAAATACCGGGACTTCTGACCTCTGCTTAAGCTCAACTAGAATAGATGATTGTGCCGATCTACAGCTTAAACACATCCAGTTATAGAGTGTTATATACTGTTACATTCGTGGAAATGGAAATGATTACACCACAAACTGTGGAGCTGACCTTTAGATCATTCTCCTTGCTGATGACTTTGCTCCCACTACAACTCTCACATCGATCCTTTTCTGCAGGGAGATCACAAAAGGTAACACAGCAATTCTAACAGGTTATATCATATGTCACATGTGTATATTGGCCCATACAAACATATACAATTCTATGCAGCTAATGCAAGTAGATATTGGACCACGAATCAGTCCACCTGATTTGACTACAAAGAGTAGACAATTCCACCCACACATACCACTGAAGAACTCTCCCTGTCCCCCACACACATCACAAGGGGAGGGAACCTGCTGGTGAGTTCCCTCTGCTATCTTGCAGTTATCACACTTGTTTGCAGAACCCTAGACAGAGAAGAAGAGCAGTCACTCACAGCCCACA